>JAEIIJ010018453.1:0-59978 GCA_018904815.1 Drosophila ogumai | reverse complement strand
AGAAAAACTTAATATTCTTAGCTTTCTTTATTGTTTAAAGTTTTTTTTTTTTTTTATTAAGCGTGTCTTAAAAATGTTGTTGTCATTGTTAAATCGCAGTAACTTTTGTTTCAACACCCCTGACCTGCACCGCCCCTTGATCCTTTTCCGGCCATATATGCCATAGCTGAATCTCTTTAAGAGTACGAAAAGTTTTACATACCCAAATAAACAAAAAGAACCAAAAAAAAAAAAAGAAAAGAACCGTAAATGAGAAGGGAAATAAATATATATTTTTTCTGGTTAGCCTCCTCGCATGTATTCCATTCAATTCATTGTGGTTAAAGCCGGGCTCGAATCGCCTCTGTTGGACTTTTGGGCATTTTGGCTGCGTTAACATTACGTTTCACAATTTAATTTTCCCTTTTTTTCATTCGGGGTTTTCCCTGTGACATTGGTGTAGCCGCCGTTGCAGAGTCCTGGCATCCCTTTGTGCTTTATCTTTCGACACACATATAGTACAAACACACACAAAAATACACACACACACACACATACGTACTTTATCCTCGCTTCGGTTTTCGGTTCTTTATTTTTGCTTTTTCGGCTTCAGGTTTTTTTTACATGGCCGCAAGATTTACTTATTTAATTTGGTGTCCTGTGTGGCGGATATTTATTGCACACTTTTTTCTTCGGTGACAATACCGTTGGTTGTCTTTTATTTGTTATGTTTTTGGCCTTTTAATTTCAACGTCATTTTCGGCTGTGAAGATGGAAATGTATGGAGAGCAAGTTTGAATAAATGTATTTAATTAACTAGAAAGGAAAATTAGTTTTTTAAATTAAATTATAGTGGTTTATTTGTATTTAAAATATATACATATATCGTTTGATTGAACCCTCTTCTATTTCAGACATTTTCCAACTATTCCCTAAAGAGTTCATCCTTTGGAATTAGTAAAGTCTTACCCAATTAATTTAAGCCAAAAAGTCAGACCCAAAGCAAACTTCCCTTATTCTACAGGGTCTTCAACCCCCTTACCTTTCACATTTTCCATTTCTCTATTTTTGAAACCAACTCCCCAATGAACTGGCCCTCATCAACCTCTAATTAGTCAACATAATCCTGTCCAGACTTTCAGTCTGGTGCCAACTTCAATGACCGAAAATTCCTCACTGTGATGAGGAATTCAAATAAAATGCCAACTTTGATCTATTTACAAGTGATTATTAACAACAAGAAGGGGGGAGGGAGAGGGACAGACAGCGACAGCAAGTACAAACGATTTGGAATTTTTGCTTAATTACACACGAGTCCTAAACCAAAAAACCCCTGCTCGGAAAAACCCCCTGAAAATCCCTAGAGTCGGCTCAAAAAATGAGCTGCATCCCACCAATCTGATGTCCTGGCTGGCCCTCTGTTGCTCCCGTTCCCATTTCCATTCCCTTTGCCGCTGTCTGCTTTTGGCCATGTCAAATATTTGCACAAAGTCCAAGCTCAGTCCTCCATCCTGGCGCCGCCGCCTTCCTCGACACCCAGCCAGCCATCCTGCCACTCCTTTCGTCAGCATTTGCTCATCCAATTGTCGCAGTGGAAGGACGAAAAGAAGGCCAAGTCCTCGCACAGGTTTCGAGGTCTGTGGAAAGATGCGAACCTGTGGTCCTTGACCAAAAAAAGAGCAATGTCCAACTGGGATCCAACTAGCTGTTGCCCATTTAAAATTTTTATATAGAATGAATTTAGAATAGAGTTTATTATTAAATTATAAAGGATTGTATAAAAATATAGTCACATTTAATTTTAAAAACTTTTTGAAGGGTATTACAAATCCTGAGTTGCAAAAACCTACATATCCTTTGTTCTTATTGTTGGCATTCCTTTTTTGGGGTTCACTGACTGTCAACAGTGGCGCTCCAATCTTCCCTCTCGTCCTTGCGGCAGCAGAGTTGCCCTTCCAGGGTTGCCAGACATCGCACAGTCAGCGAAAAAAGTCGCGAAGCTCGACAAAGAAGAGGGAAAATCGGGCAGCGGAAAAGCGGTTGAAGGGCGGGCATAACGTGCCAGAGAGCCTGTGCGAAAATAAAGCAAAGAAATCATTTTTAAATGCGGCTTAAAATTATCTTTGATAAGCGTGCCGAAATTTTCTCATATTTTTTTTTATAGTCTTCTTTTTCTTTCTTTTTTGTAAAGCTGAGTAATTTATAGTCTCCTGAACTTGAGTCGCATTAAAAGGTTATTCTTGCCCAGATCAAAGAAAAGTCCCGACTTGGGGTTGAGGGCGATTTTAAGCCGCTTAAAAACCGCGAGGTTGGGGAAATTATGGCAGGGATTAAACTACAAAGGAATGCGGAATACGGTATTTGATTTTATAGTTTTGTGCTGAGAAAGGGATAATGTTAAATTTGCATTGATATGGTTGTATTTATAAGGAATTAAAAAGGATATATAGGGATTATTACGTAAATAATTAGTATTTCCTTTGTCTTAGATTAGTTCATTAAAGCGCTATATATTTATTTTTAAGTTGTCCAAACAGTTTTCATTTCAATTACTTTCCAGTTATGTAAACGTAGCTTTTCATTTCTTTAAGTATACAAGAAATGAAAAACTTACCCCATGTCCGATTTAACCTTCAAAACCATCATATTGTTAACCTTTCGTCCTCATTAGTCCTTCAACTTCTGTTGCCCCACTTCAGGAATTACACTGACATTAAAAAAGAAAAGAAAAAAACACTCAAGTTTCTTTTCCATTGATTTCCCGTCTCTAGTACATCGCACTAGAAACAAAAACCAATCAAGGAGAACAAAGACTAAAAACGCAGAGGAGAGAGAAGGGGCACACAAAACAAAATAACAAGAATCAAAAGTTCACTCTCTTCAACAACAAGAACAATAACAACAATAATATGAAGTGGAGAAATCCACTTTGCACTTGATTTGTTGTGGAACAGACGCTAGACTTTAAAAAAAATATTCAGCTCACCTGCAAAACAAAAGATAAAAGAAAAAACAAAAAATATCAAAATGAAGACAAGAAAAACTTGTTCAAGAAAATTCTCAGCTGCTATGAAACGCACTTGAAAGAAAAATCAAGGAAAATTTGGCAACCTTTAAATAAGTAAACTAGTAATATAGAAGCTTGTAAATTATTTGCGGCTAAAATGAAAATATAGATCGAATTTTCCCAAATTAAATATTAAAAAAGCAAATAATTCTTTATTAGGTTTAAAACTTAATGATTCACCTGTTTTAATTCTTAATATATAAAATTTTTAACCAAGTTATCCCCCAATTTTCCCGACTGTTAGCCAGCTGTTACATACCGTATTCTTCCTTTATTTTCTTCACCTTTGTTCGAGAAGTTTTGGCTTTGTCCTTGTCTGTGTCAAAGTGTTGACCCATGTCGACGCCGTCGCCGAAGATGATTTTCCCGCCCACTTTTTCGACCCAACGACCAACAACATCTCTTCCGGCGATCCCCAGTGAGCCTTCATTTTGAGGCTAAAAAACTTTTATAATAGATTTCAAATTTCCTCCGTCCCTGTAAATTCTCTGGAGTAATCAAGCAAATTAGTGAGTTTCTCGGGAGATTCGGAGGCGTGGTCCAAGGGCTATCCCTATGCCGAATTTCAAACACTCCCTCTTGGCTCCCTCGACAATTTTGCGGTCGGCAAATTGTTGACAGCTGCTCCAGCTCTGCAGGTCCTTCTGCAGATTTTCCTTATTCGTCTCCTCCGACAAATGAAGATAAATGCTAAGAAGGAATGGGCGAGAAATGGGACCAAAGTTTACTTAAAAAATTTAAAGAGTGAAATCTTCAATTTGTAGCTGGATTTCTGCTGCCTTTTCGGGATGCATTATTGACAAACAGAAAAGACTGAAACTTTCTTAGGATACCCTCTATATTAACAGAGGGTGGGTATACATATTAGAGCAGAATAAAAATAATTTGTAATTTAGAATTCATAATCCGGACATTTATAATTTGATGGAAGCATTTAACTGATACATTAAACATATTGTATGAAAAATATAGAGGGTATTATTTTGGTCAAAATATTTGATATTTGTTGCTTTTTTTGTTGCACACTTTTTGTTGATGAAGATGAATTGCAGTTTGAACTTTGATAGCAACAAAGTTCAGTTCGTTTTACTCGTTTGTTCCTTGTATGGTTATTTTGTTGCTTAGTTTGTTGCTTGAAAGAAAAGTTAAAAAGTTTGGGATAAAATTGTTGGAATTGCATGTTTTATTGGGTTCTAAGCTGGACTTGGAACATACACAGGAAAAATGTAAAAAAACGAATGCTTCTGTCACTGCTAAAATAGAAAAATAAAAAGCCCTAAATAAAATTATAAATAAACCGAAAAGCCGTTATATGGTCTGTAATATTTCAAAGAAATTTATTTTTAATTTATTATTTATTTATTTATTAGTTTGACTGTGTTTGTAAGAAATGCAATAAATGTGTCAAAGGGTCGTTGCAATTACAGATCTTCCCTTCGGCCCCTCAACTTTGTTTGCTGGTGGAGAGTGGCTTTCCAACTTTAACTAAATTAAAGTCAAGCCAAAAAAGTCAGGAAAGGGTTAAGCTGGGAAAGAGCGGGTGAAGAGTTGAAAAGTTTTCCGTCTGAAAACAAAGAGCAAAGAAGAAGTTCAAATTACAAAATGCAACAAAGAGAAGTCGCAGAGGGAGCGGGAAAAGGATAGCGACCAAGTTAGTGGGACGGGATGACAAGAATTTGCTAAATAAAAGTGAAACTGAGAATTTAAGATACAATAAAAAAAAAAAGCAACAGCAGCCTTAAGCAGCAAATTTGTGGGGAGGAGACAGAGGAAGATAATAACTAGGAAAGACACAAGGTGCGCTGGAGAAGTAACGGCAATTACATTACCTTAAAATTTTTAAACTAATTTGTTTGTCTACTTAAAAAAAGTACTACATAGGTCTAACATTTTTATAATTAAAAAACACATACATTAAAAAAAAAAAAAAAACCTTAAGAATAAAGTATTTAAATTAATTTATATGTGAATGTTGTATGCATTCAAATGAGCTGATTTCACCTATCGATTTCTCAACGTCAACCCAAATTTCTAATTACGACCAAAAAAGCAAACGTTGCCATTATCCATTTGCCTGCTTGGAAGTCCAACTCCTTGAGTGCCACGCCCTGTTATCCGATCCCATCCTATCTTTCGTTCTGGGCTAATTTATTTGAGTCAAACACATACAGTCAAGTTTAACATAATAGGAGTGTTTTTCTAAACAAAAAAAATAAATAAAATAAAAACTGATGTATAACTTCATATCTAACTTCTCAAATAAAAATGTTGGAACATATAAAGCTATTAACTGATTTCATTTATCAGACTACAATATATGTTACGATTGCTATTATCCTGCTCGCAACTGTACGTGTAAGCAGACAGCAAACGTTTAATCATCAGGTGTGGTAGAGGTCCTTGTCCAAGTGTTTGCTCATCGCGTTTTAGCTGACCCAATTCCATCCGAAAGCTAAAATCGTTTATTTACACAAGCAAATGGCCATTAGGTTAATGCTATTTGAGGCTTACTCGCCCAGAAAATCGCCAAGGCAAACAAGAACGGTTCACTCAAGCCGAAATCGAAGTTGTTTTAAGTCCTTGCGTTTCCTTTAATGTTCACTTGAGGATAAACGACAAATCACGGTATATCACATTACACATAATTAAGCTTTGCACACACACTACCCACACCCGAATAAGTTCATATGTATACTCTTTAATGGGATTAGAGTTTTTAATTAACCATGTGTGAAGAAAACAAAATTCAATTTAAAACTTAAATTTAAAATTGAAGTCATTTAAAAATAGCAATGAATAAAATTAGCTAATAGTTTAAAAATTACATATGTAAATACCGCAAGATCTCTCTCAGTTTATCTGTCGTGCTTTAAGCTTTGCTAATCACCTGTCTCTATCAGTCCTTCTTTATTATTGACCTTAGATCTCTCGCATCCTCTCTTGTTAATTCTATTCCTCCTTCCACGCTTTGGTTGGAAGCCACTGGAAGAACTCCTTGCACTTGGCTCATGACTTTCTTCCTCACATTCGGTTTCTCGTTCATTTGTCCATCGACGTTTGCTCGTGGAGGAAGTTCAAGGAAGGAGGAGAGGACTACGAAGGCGCTGCATTTATATATTGAATATATAGTTTACTTTTTTTAATTAGTCACGTTCAGTTCAGAGTGCCGAGAGTGTCGCCGTGTTAAGTGGAAGTATTTATTTAGGCCCTTAATTTAAATTTTTTCAACCCGACCTCGAGTGTCCGTGCGCGTTAACAGTAAACGTATTGGTATTTTGATAGTGACAGCCTAAATATCGTGCAGCCGCTAAATTAGTTGTTTATTCGCGTCGACCGTCTACAATTGTATTTTGAGATCGCAATATGTTCAGCAGTCGTTCTTCGTTTTTGGCAAATCGCCGCATGATTTTTGATTTCTCTGAGAAAAACGACAGCGATTTGTACTTGGAGTAAGTTTCTGTGTGTGTGTGTGCATAAGCTGGGTTTTGTGTGGGTGAATCCTAGCTGTACGTTTTAAAATTACAGTGAGGATTCGTTGGAGATAATAAAAAATAAATTAAACAAAACTATAATTAAAAGAATAATAAAGTTCTTGTTTCTTATTCTTCTTGTTTTTAATATTATTTATTAAATATACATCGTATTTTAAACTATATTTTCCTTCATTTCGAGTATTCACTGTACTAACTCTCTCTTTCACATCTCTTTTTTGCAGTGCATTTGGTATGAGCGATAAGAGCAGCAGTGCAACGAATAGCCTACCAAATAGCCCCGTGCATAGCAACAACAATAATCCATCTCTGCTGAACAACAACACCGGTAGCAGCAACAATAGCATTAACGGCAACAACAACAACAATCCGAGCTTGGGCAGCACCAACTCACTGGTGGCCGTTGGAAGTAACGGTATAATGTCCGCCGCAGGACTGGTGAACAACAACAATAATCCGTGCAGCGCCAATCGAAATGTCGTGAGCATGGACGATGATTCGTGCTTCCGTCTGGACACGGACACCACCGTGGTCACGTACGGCGAAAAGGAGCCGGATCCGGATAATATCAAAATGTTTGTCGGACAGGTGCCCAAGTCGATGGATGAGACGCAGTTGCGTGAGATGTTCGAGGAATACGGCCCGGTGCACTCGATCAATGTGCTAAGGGATAAGGCCACGGGAATAAGCAAAGGTAAGAGTCGGCCTATTTAATAAAAAATATATATAAATATTTAAAATTTCCATACAAAAATGTATATATTATTTTTATAGATTTTCTAACATTTTATTTTGACCTCATAATAATCAGCATCAACAGGAGTGTTAATCTAGTCTTTCCGGTTTGTTGTTGATTCCTTCTCTTTGGTTTTCCAAATTTCAAATATATATTTTTTTGTTAAATTAAACAAACCAAATATTTTCCGATTTTAATTATTTTTTTTTTAAACATTCAAATTAGTCTTTCCCTCGAATAACCACTGTACAATTGTTCTCTCTCTTTTATTACTGGCTTTTATCGGCCTGATAAATTACAGTAGAATTTGTTGCGGTAAATAGCCGAAAGCTGCGCCAAAACTTCATCTTCCCTTGCATGGAAATGAGAGAGACTCGCAGACAAAATTAATATGAGATATTGGTCTAGCCAGAACACAAATATAAGCTTATATATGCACACACAATGTATATGTGTCTTTCCATGTCTCCTTCTCTCCCTTTTTAATTGCATTCACATGCATTTGCCTAGCATTTGCCATTTCATTTCATCAGCAAATTGCTTTTTGTTCGCTATTTGTGTTTGAGCAGAAATTTCAATAGCCTTGAGCTTTGCTAATGGAGATTGGGGTAAAATTTTGTGGAGGAAGAGATCATGCAAGCTTCACTTTTGAATTAAATAATATAATTCAAAGTTTTAAATGTGCATTTATTTAAGAGTTTAAGGGCATGTTATTTCATATATTTCAGATTTACTTAAATAGCTAAGAAATTTTGATGTATTTGCAAATTTGTCGGAAAATTTAATCAATTTCTATTTGAATCTAAATTGGATTCAATTAAAAAATACTAGCAAGCACATAAAGCTGAAATATAACAGGAATTTGTGCTTGATTGGCTGAAAACTTGGTTAATTTAAATCGATTTTTTTAACGTCTAATAAAAGTTATGAAAATTTCAGTAAAATTGGTATTCAATGTTTTAAATGTATTATAATCAAATAACCAACAGCAGACAAAGGACATTCGTTTGCTCTTTTTTTATGCCGATTTGTCAGTTTTGGGTCTTCTTTGAAATTGAATGCTTTTCAGGCAGATCAAACTCTGTTGCTTATCTTCCGCTCATAACTCCATTTTCATTATTCGAATATATTCATTGTTCTGTTCATTTCTCTGTCTCTTTTTCTGAGGCCTCTCAACTGCAGCAGTCAAGCTTCTATTTTTATTGATGTGCTCTTTTTCGCCATTCATTCATGACGGCATTTCCACTTCTAATCTTTTTCATTTCCAATTGCCATTTGGCTCAGATTTTCTATTCATATTTCTGGGCGAAGAGCTTTCATTTTGGTCTCGTCGTCCCATTGTGTTTTTGTATATTTTGTATTTCAAAAACATTTACGACGTTTTGTTTATTTTGTGTCATTGTTATTCTATAACCAACTGTCTATTTAGCTTTTCCATCCGTATTTTTTTGTTTTGTTGGCTAGAATTTTTAGTATTCCGCATGTTGTTGACAGGTTCATGCTTACTTTTTGGCAAAAGTGGGCGTTCCATTTCCTCTCTGGTCAGTGATGTCCAAAAAAAGGGGGCGTGGCAATTGGGGAGGCGCCAAATCTGGGAGTGGGGAGAAAACTGTTTTAGAAGCACTTAAGTGGAGCGTTGTGTTGATGATTTATGACAAGCAACGAAAAGTAGTCACAGCTTTGCCTTTTTCACTCCCCAAGTGCTCATGTGAGAATGTTTGCTTTTATTGCTATTATTTTTTTAGCGAAAAGCTAAAAAGATTTGTGCAAGTCACAAACACAAAATCGACACAAATTGCATTTCAAAGTTATTATTTATGTCAGCGACAAGCGAAAAGTAGGCGGGTCCGCTTTTTCTGTGGGCGTGCCAGTGACCCAAAACGAAATGGGAATAAAATAAAGTAGAAGTGAACTTTCCTCCTTCTTTGGTGACAAGCTCAGATATAAGGTTAAAGTAAGTGTAGTTTAGGCTTTGAATTAAGGAAGATATTTTTAAATACATTTATTTAATACTGAACAAATTGATTTATTAATAAAAAATTTTAATTTGGAAAGATTACATTATTCTCAAGTATATATTCTTTTAAATTTTCAGTTAGTAAAGGTTTTTACACAGTATTTCTTATTTGGAACCAATTTTGTCCTTCTTCATGATTCATTTTTGGCAGCTCTTTTTTTTTTCTTGTTTAAGCCAACCAAACTTCCTGCTAACAACATTTCCATGTAGATGGCAAAATGTAACCCAGTTTCTGGCTACCAGTTGGCTAAAGGACCTCATCCATATCCTTAGACTTGTGCCACTTTTTTTGTAGCCCTTTCGCTTGCCTTTTGTCTGTTGCATTTTTCGGAGAGAGTTTTTAGTTGGTGTCTTGCTATTCCCCTTTAAACCAAACAAAATGCAAAATGACATTTTTAAGTGCGATGGTTGACCTCTGAACCAGAAAGTCGTAAATAACAAAAAACAAAAAAATAAAAAATGTATCAACCAAAAAATTTCTTTTTCGTTTTGGCGAAGTATTTCTGGGCTAATGCTTCCTCTACTTGTACTTTTTCTTGCTCCCAAAAATTGTTTTCCTTTTTGGGGCACTAAATTTCGTTAGCGGGCAGTTTTCCCTTTGAGTTTCCTCCCAGTTTTCCTCCTTTTTTACATTTTTTTTTTTAAAGATACAGTAGAGTATAATATGGGGTTTTGGTCACTAAATTAAAAATATTCCCCAATTTACTTTAATATTACTTTTTTTAAGTTCCGCGTATATTTTATTTATAAAAAAAAAGATAAACAACCACAGATATAAATTAATTTCGTTATATATTTGCAAATATTTCTTTCCAAGTTTCTAATCTTGTCTTAGGAAAATTAACAGAAAACAAATTACAATTTTAAATAGACAATACTTTTGGTTACCGGGTATTTTACAGTCGACTACATCCCCTCACTTGTTTTGGACTTTCTGTGTTGTTGCGGGTGTTGTGGTTTTATGGCTGTTACCAAAAATTTTGTTGTTTTCGTTGTTGCACTGCGGCTAGCAGATAAAGGTGAGAGGTGTGAAGGTGAAGCAAGAGAAAAGGTGAGTTAAAGGGGAGGCAAAGGTGAGAGGGACAGAAACTAGAGCGGCACAAGGTTAAGCGCCCGGGGTCATAATTTATTAGCGCTTGCGGTTCGGCGATAGTACTGGGACTATTTTCGGAATACGGGATAAATGGGCGTTATGCCGTTGGGTGGAAAGGGAGGGCGCGGAAAAGAAGCGAAGCATAACGGCAAGGATTTTCTGCGGTTACCGTTTCACATTGTTTCAGGTGAGTTTGTGGAAACAGGTAGCTTTTAATTCGATATTGAGTGAGTTTCCGTGGGCTGGCAGGAGCGTAGAGGGTGATTTGTAAAATGTTTCTGGCGTTGTCAAGTCAGTGTCAAGTTCTCTGCGGCTTTTGTGGCCAACGAAACGAAGCCAACTAGGATATAATTAAGATTTTCTCAAAAGAAAGTGAAATGTCGTTAGAATTTACGGTAAAATTAAAATAAATTGCATTCCGGTCAAGAAACAAAGTTTGTTGTGTTTAGTTTGCAAATTTATTTGTAACATAAAGGAGAGGAAAATTTTATGTTTATCAATTTAATAAATCTCTGTTTGAAATGACATTTTTTAAATATCTTATCCTTGAAAATTTAATTAAAAGATTCTAATTGATTCTAATAAATAATAATGAAACTTGGCTTATAGTTAAATTTAGGTCAAATTTCATCTTACTGCATACACAATTTAATTAAAGTAATGAAATTTAAAGACCTGAAATCCCGCAATAGGTATGGCTTTTCATGCTTTATCTTAATCCCTGGTATTTTCATAGCCTTGAGCTACTGCAGATAATCCTCTACCCTCGCCAGATTCAATTGTGAGAATTTCTCACTGAGAATTTATCTCACCCCAAAACAAGACCATATGTCACAGTTCCACATTAAGAGCGGCACGCCCATCCGAACCCCAATGCCGCCCACTTTTTTAGTCCGGCCTGTGAAGTCTGTGATTTATGACCGCTGCCGCCTTATAAAAAACTAACTCGCTGACCAAACCAGAAAAGGAGAAACTGAGAAAAGCAGATGAGAATCCACCCGAAGAGCAAGCAAAAGAAATAATATAATTCACACTGAGACTGAGTTAGAAATCGGGGTTAAGTGGGGTTTTCTTCTGGGAGTGAGAGTGGAAGAAGGGGAAGTTTGGTCAGTTAGCAGATTTTTGCGCCCTCGTTCCCGTTTTCGTTATCTTTCGGTTTCCTTGAGAACTTCATTTTGAAAAGCTTTTCCCAACTCTAAGACCAGCTGTCCGATGTCTTCCCAAAAAAAAAGGAAAAGTAACGCACTTATCTAACGCCTTCATCGGCCTTTCCTTACTTTTCTTTTTTGTGTGTTTTAGGTGCCTTCTCGCAGGAACTTTGTGCTCTTGACATTTTTATTTAGCTGCTGCACTGAGCGTGAAAAATGCATAAAATTTCACTTAATTTTATTTCGCACCCCTTGCGTTTTCTCTTCTGGAAAAAGGAAAAGCGAATTTCAATTTCAAATGCAGGCTCCAGAAGTAAGGAAGAACATTTCGCACAGTTTGAGTTTATGTAATTTTTTCATCTTTATGTAAAATAGGAATTTGGTCACGACTTTTAGTTGCCACTGAAGAATTGCTAAGCACTTGTCACGGTTGAGGTGAAAAGTTCTGGGATAGTTATTATTCCTGATTAAATATCAGGTTGATATATTAATTTTCAGTGCAGTGTCTGCTTTATCGCTCATATCGAATCAGAAATAAACCAAAGTCCAATTGCATTGGTTTGTTTTAGTTGCATTCCGGATCCTGTCCAGGAGCAGCTCGTCCTTTGTTCGATTTCGATTCCGTGTTGCTTTGGCCGGAGTCAGTAAATCTGTGGGTGGAAAAGTTTAAGGACATTGATTTATTTAACTTCGATTAATTCGTTTCGTCCACAAGCGTGTGTCCAAGTGTTGGTTCTTTATGTGTGTGTCTATATAGATATAGCCCAGGACATGTATATATACGTGTGTATCCTTTCTGCTGGACTTTGGCACGTCTTGTCTGGCGGCTCTCGATTTCATCTTCCTCCCACTTGCCGGGATTAAGTTCTTTTTGGCCAAAAACGTGACTGGATGTCGTTTTCAGCTTTACTCCCGCCGCTTGTATTCCTTGGGTTTCCTCAGCTTTTTCTTTAGTTTTTCCCGCCTTGCATTGCTTCTTTTTTATCGCATTGTTCTCCTTCGATGGTGGGTGTGTGGTGTCTTGGGTTTGATTCTAACTGCAGTTGACATGCACATAATGGGAATTGTGTGAGATTTTTCTTCCTTTTTCTGCGTTGTTTTGATGCAGTTTGCCTCCTCCTTCGTTATCGCTCGATTGCTTTCCTTATCTATCACCCCTCCTTCCTCGGCGACTATGTTTTATTGCATTCCAAATGGTTTCGATTTTCCTTCATTTGTTACATTTAACGCTAGTTTAATTCTAAGTGATATTTAATCTGCACCAGCGAATTGAAATTGAAGTCGAGTTTAATTTGAGCATTTTTGCTTTTATTGCTTTTAAGTGGAACACGATATTTAATGAGGGAAAAATAATACGGTGGATAAAGATTTTTTTTTATTCTTGGAGAAATAAGAAAATAATCACAGCTTTTCGAACATTTATATAATGTATTTCTGAAAATAATTATTAACTCAGTTAAATTAGTTTGGTTTAAATGTTTTGACATAAAAAAAGATACAGAAAAAGGTCACAGTCCCATAATTCACTCATACACATCGGATGTGGCGGGCATTTCGGTCTGTTTTTCCATCTAACCTCTTCTTTGCCGGATATTTAACTGCAAAAAAAAAGAAGGAGAAAATGAAACGAGAAATGAAAATATTTGCAAATATGTGAAAAATGCTGAAAAATGTTGCCTGGCGCGCGCGTACCTGTGTGTGGCTTTGGTGACATGGCAAAAAACTGCGACAGATTGAATTACCTGTGTGGCAAATAGTGGGCGGTATTTGGCTGACGGGGTGGGGTGTGCCACCCTGTTTCACCTGGCCGAGTAGGACGAACCGAAATGGCCACCACTAAATGCCGCCGATACGCTGGTGGGTAATTGCATTATGCAACTATTGCCGTATTAAGTTTTGTTGTAACCATCGCTGCTGCTGCCATCACACACGGTTGCCCATGAGATTGGGGTTGGGGTTCGGTTTTGGTTTGGGGCTTACGCGAAATGGTGGGAAAGTACTGGGAAATGGGATGCAGGGAAATGTGTGCAGGAGCCGGAAATGGATTTAACCAAACCTATGTATGTGTGTGTGTGTGCAACTTGGCCACAGATTTGGCATATAAGAGAAAGGGAATTCCAGCCACATCCAAAATGGAACCAACAAAAAATGTATTTTGGTGAAATGGAAATGGAATTTTACACGTAACAGAGGAATGGAGGGAAAAAAAGGACAAAAAGTGGGTTTCGGCGGGAATTTAAAGGTGTTGTTTGCATGAGAATTATTTTCATTAAATTATTTGTATTAAATATTTTAAAAGGTTTTTCTTTTTTTCACTAATTATAAATTTGAGTTAATATTGCAACTCGTAAAAACATAACTTTAATTCATTAAATTTATATCATGTTTTGAATGCCCCAAATAAATGTAAAATTTACAAAAGGAGTATACGAAGGCAGAATAAACATTTGTACGCTAATGGTCGACTTTAAGTATCACTTAATATGCTCGCCACACTTGCCTTCAACTCGAACCCTCATAAATATCAACACCTTCGCTACCCTTTTGCCGCCCCAAAAACACCCCCGTTTCTGACTCCACCCACCCCATATTAGCACTGAAAACTTGCTCTCCAATCTCAAACGCGACACATTTGTTAGGGCCATAATGTTTAATTTAGTGCCAGGCTGTCATGTTGTTGCCACATTTCTTGGGTCCCCTTTAGGCACGCCCACGGCTTCCGCTTCCTCTTCACACTTTCGGAAGACTCCCTCCTGCCTGGCCTGCCTTTTTCCCTGCTAATAATAATAATTTTCATAATTTCTTTGTGCCACCTTTTCCGAGGCGGGCGACACTCGCTCGTTCGCTCGAAAATAAAGTCCAATTTAACCCCCATGCTAATCCTATACCTTTTTTCTTATTTTCCAGGTTGCTGCTTTGTGACGTTCTATACGAGACGCGCCGCCCTGAAAGCCCAGGATGCTTTGCATAATGTTAAGACGCTGAATGGGGTAAGGAATTTTGATTTGTATAATGATGTTATCACGGCCCACCTGCTGCCCTAGTTTTAGGCCATTTTCACAAGTTGTAGACATTTTGCATTTAAATGAAAACTTGGTATTTTAATGTTTGCTATAATTTTTGGGATTTACAGCGTTAATCTGTAAATCCCATGATCTTAGGTTGCTAATTTTCCAATTCGAAAATGAGTACGGAACTTAAATGGAATAGATAGAAAATTATATGGATACTCTAGGGGTTCTTTGCCTAAAATTTGCAACTGTCCTTGCAATGGCTGCATCCTTCAATCCTTAAAGTGTAGATGGCTTTGAAGGAAATGATAGTCACGGCCGTCTTAACCTTTAATTGGAATTTTCGCTGATCTGACACAAACAAGGAAAAACTCTATAAACTTATCATGAAACGCTATCATCCGCCTGACAGGACAACACCAGTCGAAGGAGAGGGGGGTCATTCAGCCTAGCCGGTTGTGAATGGAGGAACTGGTAAAGCGGTAGCAGCAGCAGCATCATCGTCCTGATTCCTCTCGCATCCTTCATTATGGCTAACTGACTCGCTGACTGACAGATTGACTGGCGTTTGGACTGACAGAGCCATGACACCGCACAAAAAAAGAAAAGGTTCAGAACACACAGCCGGGATAAAATAAAATGCAACGCAAGGGAAAAAATTTTCGTAAAGTGCCGACAAAAAAAATCGTGGAACGTGAAATTCTTTCCTCTCTATTTTTCAATATAGTTTTTTTTTTTTTTGCCCGCCCCGAACATTTCCCTATAAAATGCAAGTAATTTCAAAAGTTTAGCCCTGTGTCCTTTGGCATAAAAATAAAATAAAGAAGAAATACAAAAATAGCGAAAACTGTTAGCACAACACACGCGCCAAAAGTTCTTTAGTTATCTCTCTTTAATATTTCTAAAGGATGTGATGGAATAGTTAGTTTGGAAATTATAAAGTGGTGATAGATATTAAAATCCGCTTAATAATAAAAAAATCGAAGAAATATAAAGTGATTTTATATATCCGTTACGTAGTATAACCTAAAAACGAAAAACCCCTGTCCGGATACTTTATCCCTTAACTAATAGCTTATAATTGTGAATAAATATACAATATAAATATATTATTTATAGTTTAAAAAACTATATAGGATATTATATTTGTCGATCACTAGGGATTCCTTTTTTGACGGGAAGAGAGCAAACCGCAGGCACAAAAATGTCAATTTGCACTTTGGAGCAGCAGCAAAAGCAGCGGAAAAGCAGAAAAGCAAGCACAGAGTCCTGGAAAAGTTGTCAGCACAAGAAGTGCAAAGGGAGAAAGATATGGTAAAAAGTAGGGTCTACTGGGGAGAGGTCAGAAGATAGGGAGCAGCAGCCGCAGCGTCAGCAGAAGGGAGCGACATTTGGCAATGTTGCTTTTTATTTTTCGGTTACCACTTTTTATGTTGGCTCTGCTGTTGTTCTGCCCTTTTTTCTATAGCGCCATCAAATAAGCATTGAATATTATTATTATTTGAAAGCCATGTGTTAGCGCTGGCTGAGAGGGAAAAAATAATGGGCCAACAGGAGGGGTTCGAGGGGAACGGAAACAGAAGGGCTGGTGGAGGAGCAGGAGCAGGAGCTTTTCCAAGGGACAATGCTTATGTCATCACGTTATCGGCTTCAAAAAGAGGAACTGACATAATTTGCATGTTGCTTCGTGGCTGCAGCTGCGATATTTATTTTAGAAAATTGCCATGCAACGCGCGCCATGGGGCGATAAGGGGTTAAGGGACATGTGCGTGCTGCATTTTGAGTCTCATCGTGGCTGTTGTTGTTGCTTTCCCTGCTTTTGGCAGTTCAACTGACAGGCTTTGACGTTGGCTTGTAATTTTCTTGCACAATTTGCGATTGTTATCGAAATGTGGAGGGAAATGCTTTTGGAAATTCATGTTGATTGGTAGAATGTCGAAAGAAAATTTACATTACTTGTTTAATTTAGTTTTGCTTAAAGCATTGCAATATAGATTAAATTCAAATAGTTAACAGATATCTGACTATTTTAATGGATATTTAATTTATACTTTGAACCTTAAAGAAGTTGTAGTATTCTTGTGATTTCTATTCCTAATTTAAATAGGAGCTATTAATGTCCCTTTCGAATATTTACTTTCCAATCGATTAATTTCGCTTCGTCTTTCTGTAATCGATAACATATCGCTTGCCAAGCTTGGCATTTCACAAGCAACCTCTAGCTGATTAAGTGCAGACCAGCCGATAATTGCCCCAATAGAAAACAGTTGCCAGCAATATTTCAACCAGTTAGGCGAAAACCAGGAGAAAGTCAACCACAAGAGCGGTTGACAAAGTGAGGAAAGGCGCAGGATTTCCTCAGCTAACCAACACAACCCACTTTCTTTGCCCCTTCTTGAAGCTCCTCTAGCTTTTGCCAGGTGGGGGCGTCAATGCCGCCTGTGTTTGACTGGTAATTGCTACTTCCTGCATATAAATAAATTGGCAAAATGAGAAGGGGAAATGGTAGAGCAGGAGGTTGACTTTGGACTGCAATTTGTAACCAGTCGCGTTGCGTGTATTATTTACGGCCAAAAGAGGTTGGTTGCTGGTGGAACAAGAAGCGGGAAAGGTCGGGGAAAAGGTGCTGGTGAAGGGAGGCACAAGGACATTGCCTTCTAGCGTAGACTGTCGTCGTTCTCTCGCTGCTCGTTCGCCAATAAATCACGCGCTATTAGCCACCCAGTAGTTTGCCTCAAAGGTGTTGGCGTGACACATTCGCGAGTCCGTGTACTTATTAAGAAATATTCGAGTTCTTTTTGCACTATTTTTAATTAAACTAAAGTAGGTCCTGGCTTTAAAAATATAAACAAAAAAATAAGAGATATAATTAAACAAGCATGTATTTAGGTATATCTAGAGTGTTGTCGTGTCCTCAACTCACGCATCTCTAACTAGAGAATGCAGCCTGACCTCGTGCCGGTTTCGTGGCCTCTTTGGTGGCGTAAGGAGGCGTGGCTAGGGACAGGGAGCTTTAAGCTTGTTTTAATTAGAAGACGACGCTGTGTGCGAAAAATTACATTTAAAACACGCTGCAAAGTCCAACACATATTTTAGGATTTTTGCACATAGCCCCAAAACCCCTCTCTACCCCGTTCCCTTTTTTTTTTTTGCCAACGCCGCCCGTGTCCTTTTTAGCGACCGCTGAATAAATGTGTTTGGCTTTTGTCAAGGATTTAGGCGGAGGCTTTGTTCCATGTCCTGTGAGACTCCCTTTGCCTTTGCCTGCATTCCATTCATTATGCAGCTTAAGTGGGAAGCCTAGATGGTGACTCTGTGGGGCATTTTCCACACCGCCCTTACATTTCCCAACCCCCTTTTCCACACTTTCCTGGAACTGCAGTCCCTTGCCGACGTTTTTGGCGACTGCATTTTGGCCCTAAGCTCTGTAAATTAATCGCGACCTTCTCGTTTTTCGAGTGGAACCACGGAGCATATTGCGCTCTAATATTTCAAATGTGATTAACACGGGCAGGAAACGGATTTGATTTTAACAAGGGAAAATGAAGGGATTTTGGAAAGGATTCGTGATGCAATGGCAGCAATATGTTTGGCCTAGAACTTAATTTTTAAGGATAAGGGAAGTTTGACATTATTCAATTATTTTCTATAATACAAAAAGAAATATAAGAACAAGCCTTACCATATAAAACAGTATATATAAACACTTTCACTGCAATTGAACTGATTAAACTATTATTTTAGATATATTTGAAGTATTCGGTTCAAGACCAAATCAAATAATATTCCGACAAATTCTAATATAATTTTTTAATGTATCTCCATTTTATTTCAGATGTATCATCCCATCCAAATGAAGCCTGCCGACAGCGAGAATCGCAATGGTAAGTTTTTACTCATTTTCAAAAACAAATTAAGCTAACAGAAAAAATAGACGAAAAATTCGAAAAGCCCACACACACGTTTCGCACACAATGCGGTGAATTGATGCGGTGTGTGTGGGCGACTAAAAGTATGCCAAGCCAAAATATTTCCACTGCTATCAAATCAACAAAACGCGGCACAAAGTGACCAGCGAGGCGTGTGAAATATGTGTGCAATTTTCTATAGGAAACGGCAAACGAAACAGAACAAACTGAGGCTTGAAACATTATTTAAAATGATTGAAAAGGTATTTAAAATATGTCGAAAAAAAGACTGATTTAAGTATAGAGGAGTTTTTTAATAACTTGAGGACTAAGGCCTACATTTTTTTTGGCACTTTTGAAATATTTTTCTAAAGAAATTTATAATTTTCAAGGAATACTAGAATTTTTTGATACATTTATGATGAATTAAGTTCTAACAAAACGTACAATACAATCATAACTTTCAAAAGTTCGATCCCACTGTTCCAAATGTAGTATAGTTTTCAAAAATTCACAAAGGCAGCAACAAGGACGAATGAAGCGAGAGAGACAGCGACCGACAGAGACAGCGTGACTGAGCGAGGGACAAACTGAAAGCGATCACAATTCCGTGGCCGTGGAAATTGCGTGCGAAAAACATGGCCAGCCTAAAAGCGGGCAATAGTATTTGACAGTTTTTATTGGCAATGGTCAACGTTGAGAGTGAGGGATGAACCGCGTGACAGGGGGGAAGGGTACAAGGAGGCAGTATAAGGGAAAATGCCGGAAAAAAAGGGAAACAGCGGCAGACGAAATTGCTTCCAACATTTCACGGATTTTTCATCGAACTCTCATTCGCGTGCTTCTTTTGTTTTAAACTTCGTTGTCAGCTGTCGGTCACTTGGCAGTTAATTAAAAACCATCAATTATGTGAGCCAGCAAAAAATGCTTCACCAAAAAAGAAAAAAAAAAAGAGTTTAAAAGGCTGACGACAAAAAATAATTCCGAAAGGTTGGTGAGCATATTTTAATTTATGTTAATTTTCAGACAGGAAGCTTCAACCCGCCGCCCTCACTTGAGGGGCTGCTGCTGCCTCTCTTCTTTTAATTACACCCATGATATTAATCTGCTTAAGTGACCACAAAAATGTTGACTTTTAAAGGGGAGAAAATGAGAGAGGGGGCAAGGGGCAGGCCGAGAAGAGTGCGGCGAATGCCACTTTTTAATTGGGCGACCTCTGGCGGTGGCGTTTATTGTTAACAAGTTGTAACAAAAAATTAAAAAAAAAGGAAAAACTGAAAACTGGTAGGAAAAAAGTTTACCCAGCATTACGAGGCTTCCTGGCAGCAGCCAATCTCATTTCACTCGCCACCCATCGAAAACATTTCTCCAGCTTCCCCCCTTTTGAGCTGCATGTAATTACGCTTGTTCAACATGTCGTATGCTTAATAATTTTCGGCATTTTTTCCTCTGTGTGTGTGCTTAACTAATTTTTCGTGTATTTTTTACACGTTGATGGATAAGCACACTATCATGGCGGTAATGAGGAATATGATGCTGTTCTATACAACGTAAGTGGAGAAAAAAAGAACGGGCAAAAATTATGTTAATTAAAGTGTGAAATTTGAGTAGGAAATATGTAAATATGATCTAGATTTTACAAGTAGATGAATGTGCATGAAAATCAAGTGCTTGCTTAAATTTAATTTTCTCTAATACTTGAGTCGAAAGCTAATACAGAAAGCGATTAACCTTTTTTTGAAATGATTTAATAAATACTAAATGCCTCTGCTGGTATTCGTACAAGTTTTCTAAATTTATATTTAATGACATATTTATTTTGCTGTATTGTTCCAATATCTAGTATTTGTGGGTGGGGCTTTTCAATTTTAGATAAGCCCTTTGCCAGAGACCGCCCGCATTGCGCCTAAAACAAATTCAATGCAAATTTAAGTTGGACGCGATCCAACATTTGCCGCATTATAGACAGACGATGTCGACGGCGACTCCCCGGAACACACCCAGCGAAATTGCAATTCAATTCAATATTCCAAACTAGACAGAGAGAAATGCTGTTTGTTTCGTGATTTGGCACTTAAACCTCGCCAGAGCAACAAACAGAAAAACAAGTAAAAATGCTAAATAAAAAACAGAAACAAAAACAACTGACAAAAAAGTTTTTTGCTAGGAGCGCCCAACAGCGGAAACGATATAATAGAAAAAGATGGCAGGAATATTTTTTCCAAAAAGTTATTTTTTATCCTTTTTTTTTCTGGTTTACCGCCAGGGTTAAGAGAGGAGGTGAAAGAGGAAATCGGGGGGTTAGTCGCACAGTCTAGAAATCGAAAAAATATATATACATATATATAGAAAGAAGACACAGTCGTCGCATGGCGTCGTTTCAACGTAACAACAAACGGAAGGTGGCAATTTAATAAAATGCTTGAGTGAGTCGCCGAGTTTTGTTTCCTGCTTGGCTCTTGCCCTTCTGGTACTCTTTCTGGGCCTTCCAACTAACTCCCAATTTTTCTCAGCTTTTCCACCCGTTTTACCACCCACCAAAGTGTTGCATACTTTTTGGCTAAGAAGGACAAACCTCTGATTGGTTTTCTTTGGCCTCGTTCGACATTGTTATTCCTGATTCTTCGACTGGGGTGTATATATATACACATTTTAAAATAGCTCTTATTGAGTGCTCTAGTCAAAGGCTTGAACTAGCGTGGGAATTGCAGCAGACTTTGGAGAAATAATGCTAAGTTTGTATTGATTGTATAAGTACTCTTCGGGGAATTAATGGGCTGGGCTCTTTATGACGGTCGAAAGTAGAGTCGTGTTATATAGAGACAGTGGTGGGAGTCGTAAAACTCCAATTACACTTTAAATAAAATTTAAAGCACCAATAACTCCTGATTCATTTATTATATTTCTTTAATACTGCTAACAATTTTTTGGGAAAAATTTGCATACAATTTCTCAAGAGACGCTTCCTGCTCAAACCAATATTTTTCGATATGCTTACTTAAACAATCAAATTAAATTATCCCCAATGATTTGTTGTTTACCTTTGATCTTTCATCACAAATTCAATCAACGATTGCACCTCTCTCATACCCCCCATACACATAAAACCACAAGCCACGAAAAGTGCTTTCTGGAAAAACCCTCGCTACCATAAATACCGAACAAATGACTTCTCATTTCCACCCAAATGGTGGCAAAGGGAAAAAGAAGAATTGCATTTAAATTTTATGACACTTGGCGACTCCCTAGGTTTTTCTTTCTGGAAAGAAAAATCAAGAGAGACCCGAAGGACGTAAATACCTCAAGGAAAAGGGAAACAAAGGAAATTTATTGTCTAAGGGTAGAGAAGTGCATAATAACGGCGATTTGCATTAGGTTAAGTAAAGGGGAACGCTGCCAAACGAGAGACAACAGCAAAATGCGCAAGCAAATCAAATGAGTAAGCAAAAGTGAGGAAAAGGTGGAAAGTACTGAGCAAGGTGAGAAAAACTGCAACGCGGTAATCAGAGCAATTTACATGCAAGCGAACTTCAAACAGACAACGGCGAAAATAGGATGAGAGATGGGATTATGGAGAAAGTCAGGTCGAGGGTTCCGAAAGTGTTATTAAATTTTGAAAATACTCCGCATTTTTCCTTTTTTCATTCTTCTGTGGGGTTGCAGCAAAATGAATGCTGATGAAAATTCGGAAAGTTTATTTTTACAGCAACGATGTTGATATTGCTCTTTGTGAATTTTATTAGAGGTATTTTGTCTAAGGAAAATTTGTATCTAAGGAGATTGAAGAAGATTGAATTCCTTTTCTGAGATTATTTTTACCAAGGTTTTTTTTTTAATTATTAAATTTTGGACACAGGTAATCCTAATCTCAATTTTTCTCAGCTTTTTTACCCGTTTTACCATACACCATCTAATCTTAATCCTAATTTCATGTTTTGTTATAAATTATTAATTAACTTTAATGATAAAAAACAAAATATATATTGTTTTATCTCATTGGTTTGGATTTCTTTAAAGTTTATTTTAAGACTCAGAACCTTAACATTATTCGCCTTAAATTCATACATTTCCAGAAGTAAGAAAAAGTGACAGAGCAACGAAGGAGTAAACATCTTCATGTTTATTCCATACAATTTCGTAGAAGCAGAAAAAGGCACGATTGCATTTACTTTAGAGCTGGGTGGAAATGAATGGGGGCGACGACAGTAGGTTGGGGAGAGGGAGAGGTTGTGGAAAAGTCGCGGGAACATATGAATTTTTCCTCACTGCATATGAAATCGATATGCAAATGTTGTGCGAGGTTTTCCCGGCGTCAACAACAGCAGCAGCTCCTTCCTTCTGCCACGACTATGATGATGATGATGATGCACGTATTGTTTGCTTGTAAACATGATAAAAATTCAAATTAGCCATTATATATGGCAAGTCAAGGAAAGTCGCAAGGCACAGCCCTCCCATATATGAGTCTTCATTTTGTGGCGCTGAAATGCAAAATGTGCCAAGAAATTACGGCAAAAAGTTTTGCCAGGGGTAAAACGAGTAGGGAACCTTGAACAAAATACATATTGTATTTGCATTTTTTGCTGTCTGGTTGGTGTGGAAATCAATGAGTCAACCAGAAGGTGAAAGTTGAATGTAAAGTATTTTCTACATGGATGATAGCTGAAGCACAAGAAAGGCTTGAGATCGTGTGAAAATATAGTTAGACAAGTGGCTTTATTATTTTCCTAATGGCTTTACTTGGATATAATTTTATTTATACAAAACTTGTATGGTATTGGTATTTTTTGTTCCCCTTTCAAT
Source organism: Drosophila ogumai (assembly GCA_018904815.1). Classification (NCBI taxonomy): domain Eukaryota; kingdom Metazoa; phylum Arthropoda; class Insecta; order Diptera; family Drosophilidae; genus Drosophila; species Drosophila ogumai. The sequence continues at coordinate 36,725 of JAEIIJ010018453.1, read as the reverse complement.
CCTCTAACTTTACCTCGCACTTTCGGAGTGCGTGTGTGCTTGTCTAAGGTTCTCTAAGCCAACTTTTTTGTTAACAACAAAGTGCCAGAGCAAAACGTGTTAATTAACTCATTAGCATCAGGTGGAGAGGTGTACAGTGGGCGCATGGTAGACGCGAATGAGCAAAGAATAAACAACACACATTCATCAAATGTGGATGAGAATAAAAAGTAAACTAAGCTAAGCCAACATTAAAAGTCATTTAAAAGAGCTCAGCTCAGCTCCAACAATTTCACAACGAAGCTCAAGTTGCTAATCAAGTTTTTCCAGCTGAGAATCATCTTCGCTCGAGATGAAATAAGATCTAATATGATGTGGGACTTAGGGTCTAGATCTTGGAACTCGCGTTAGTTGCATTTCCAACGTCAATCAGTTCGAATCGAGGGGACAGCAGACTCGTCTGTGCAAAAAATCAGCTTGATTTATTTTCCCCCGATTTCGCGTACGTGCTAAAATTCCATTTTGTTTGTTTTTCGCTTTTTTCGTAATCGAGCCTATTGTTTGGTATTTAAATACGAAGCATATCCCTTCCGTCTGCTGTCCCTTTTTCATTCGCTTTCATTAATGGACGTTGCATGTGTGACGTTGCTTAATTAGTTGCCATCGCCATCGCCATCGTCGTCTGGTTCTGATGACTTTTCCTTTTTTCCTTGCCCCCTGATTGATGTCAATTTATTTTTAGTGAATCGAGTTTCGCCAATACGCATTTGTTTTCGTTCTCGTCGTCGTCGTCGACGTCCTCGTTGTTGTTAAAAAAGGGTAAAAAAGTAAATAAAAAACGAGCCTTTGCATATAAAAGAATTTGTTTAAATCACTACGAAACTTATCGGTGATGGGCAGGCTGTGAAAGTGAAGTGACAAAGAATAGCTGAATATATGTATAAATACAAACAAAACAGAACAAAGGGTGTCTAGCCAGAAGTTTACATTCAATTTGGATTTTCAACAAATACGCAAGATTAATGTGAGTTTTTTATTTAAAAAAATAAATACCATTAAGCTAATGCTTAAATTTTAGTAAAAGAGCTGTAGGCAAGTGTGCTTTATGGCATTGAATTAAATTAAAAATAAAAAAAAAACGAAGTTTTGCAGGCTTTATTAAAACCTATGAACGGTCTTAATATTTAAGTAATTGTCTACACTTTGTTGCACCCTATATATCACCTCTCCTTCCAATTCTGCGCGACTAAATGTCGCATGCCTGAGATAAATCCGATCGCATTGAATAGCTTCGAACCGAAATAATACGAATTAAGATCGGTCAAGCGCCAGCAGCCATCGAATTCTTTCCTCGAATTATTTTGCTGAAGAAACTATATTTAGTAGCGATTAAAGGAGGGATCTATAAAAGCAGAAGCTGAGTGGGCAAACGCATTAATTGCAATCACAGGGAAGAACTCTCGATGCCAGCAATTGTGTCTGAAAGAAAAGACTGAAAATCACACGCTGAAAGTGCGAAAACTCCAAGAGAAACTCACAAATTAATTCTTGTTCATTGTTTTATGGCAAAAATCGAATCGGAGGAAATTAAACTAAACCATTTTGTGTGTTCACATCTACTTTATATACCTGATTGTTGTACGTTAAACGTTTAAAGGACTCCTCCTCCGCAAACAAAATCAAAGTAAAAATTAAATAATATTCTAATTGTGCGTGGCTAAAATCCAAAAGGAACAGCAGCAAAATCAACAAAAATCGTTGCGTGTTCCACAAAATATCAGAAATAAATAAATCCGGCGTATGGGATGAGAAGTGTTAACTGGCTGATAATTGAGTTGAATATTCGTGTTTAATATTTATTATATATGCTTATTGAATTTTCCACTTGACTGACACGTTCGAGACAACACTCTGGATACTTGTTCTGTTTTTAACGCTCTCTGCTCTCTCTGTTTGAGTGTGTGTTTTCTGTGTGTGTCGTGAGTATCTGTGTGAGTGTGTGTAGTTGTGTAAGAGTAAGTGTGAAATATTTTCAAGAATTCTCTCTTCTCCGCTCGCCGTCGCCGTTGCCTTTATCATCATCATCAACTGACATGATAAATAATTCAGCTGCAATCGGTTTCGTAAATAGCCAAAAAGAAGCCAACGGATGCGAGTGCGAGGCCGAGGGATGCCGATGCGGAACTTCTGAGGCATCTGAGCCAGACGCGAATGTTGCCTTCATAGTGGGCAACAGCAGCAACAGTCAATTATCTTCGGTAATTGAGAATTTATCCAATAACAGCGACATTGCAGCCGCATTGTCCTTTGCCCCGTCATCGTCATCAACATTATTATCATCAGGAGCAGCAGCCGGTGCAGGATTTTTAACAGGAGTAGGAGCAGGAGTATCCACTTCCCCAACGAACCGCGCCACGCATAAATCCTATCCGCCAATAAATTCAGCATATTGGCTGCCATCGTCGCATCCATCACCGTACGCGGTGCCAGGTAGGAGTCGTCGATTCACATCTCAGTGTCCTCTCTGATTCCCTCACGAACCTGTACCCAATCCACGAGTTTTCTTCGCCCGCGGTAATTCGAACTTTAGCTAGAGATGAGAGATTATCCCGGGGGGAAAAATATCCTTAAAAATATGTTGGGAAAATATCGAGACAGAGTAACTTGAGGTTTAATAGCAGAGAAAATTGTAAAACGGGATCCCAAATTAAAAATAATCTTAAGAAATTTAAGAGCCAAGTTGTATTTATATTTATACATATACTTATATTAAAAACTCACTAGAACTTGCTTAATTCATTGCCATCTCTGACTGCCTGGTCAGTTGTTGCTCGTTCACCCTGTGCACTGCTGCCCTCCGACCTCGTTACCAGCTCATCCTTATCCTCCTCCGCATGGTGGACCACTCTCTTATTGATGGTCTGTTGATGTTGAGTGTTATCTACCTTGTCGCAGGAGTTGCCAGGACTCGTCAGCTGGCCAAATTGCCTTACATCCACATTACGATGTATATCCTTGTTCTGGTTTCCTCGGTCTCTGTAGCCGGGCCTCCTTTGCTTGCCTTTTAAAATTGGGTAATTAAGGCAATTTATTGTCATTCGAAGGTGGGTTGAGATCGGGAAGAATACAACATAAAATTGCCAAGATGTTGTCATTAAGCAAATTGCCCATGACCCGAAAGGTCGTTGCTTAATTGTTGCCAAAATAAATACGAGATGGGAATTTATTAGTGAATTTAGTGTATAAACTAAAGAATAAATGTCAGAGACTAACTAGACAATTCCTATAGCATTAAGGGTATATGCACATCGACCTTTTTGCCTGCTCTTGTTATTTCTTTTAATTACGATTTTCCTTCAACTTCAGTTAATAATTTACATGTCAGAATTCCAGCATAATTTTCCTTCTTGAAACTTTAACGTCAATTGCCTGGAATCTTTTTCCATCAGCAGCCTCCACGACTGATGCTGATTTTCCGACCTTTCCACACACAATTTCCGCCCTTCATTTCATTATCTGTTGATGCCAAACCACAAGCGAGACGAAAAAGTGAACAACATCTGGTAAACATATTTAAAAGCTCTCTTTTTTTCTGGGTCTTTATCACCTGGATATGTCCAACGCAGACCTACCACTTCCCTGGCCCTCATTCACTCATCACCCGGCCACAAGTTTACACTTGACTTCGACATTATTAACGCCCAGCCTGATATTGCTCCGTGTACATATATTTAACAATAATTTCAGCCTGCGAGAATTGTTAAAATGTCAGCCCATATGAATATGCGTTTGTGTGGGTTAAATCATTGACATACACGTGTTGCTGGCCTGACACTTTTCCTGTTTAATACACTTCAGCAGGCAGTCGATGCCAGGACGACCCATACAAAAAAGGACATTGTCCTGGCATCGCTCCGTCTCTCTCTTAAGAAAAGTGAATTTATGTTTTTCACTTCATATTTATGGCTTGGGTTGGGAATAAAATTACAGAGCAGCGTGAAGAACCGTGTCAAGGTAGTTCAATAAGTAGAGAAAATTAAATAAGTTGATTGAATATTTAATTTTCATTTTAATTATACATTTTTTGCTTCGAACTTTCTCTTCTGAATTAATCCTTAAAATACCTTTCCTATTAAATCACGTTTCAACTATCCATCAAAGTGGGGTGTCCTACCCTATCGTATCTCGTTCCTATCTAAGAACCTTTAACCCTTGGTTGCCAACCGTAACACCATCACTTGTTACTCCATAAATCTCAGCTGGCCAAATTGCCATGCAAATTTTAACTGGACTTTAATTTTCTGCTAAATTAAACGTTAAATGAACTGCCTGGCCACGTGGCCACCACGTAAACGTGACTGGGCCGCCGTACAGAAAGGAGTGGCGGCACATATATAGAAAATTTAACGAAGAAGCTACACAAAAAACGTAATTTTTCGCACACTGAATGTGCCAGCAAGCGAGTGGGGGAGAGAGAAAGAGCAGCCCGGCACAAATTTATAACCTTTAATTGCTTTGACCCAAAAAATGTGCAGCAGCAGCTCTGGCTCGTCGGCGGTCCTTTTTGATCCTGGCCACAGAAGCCACATTGCCTATGGGCCGCTCTCTGGCCTAGACTGGACCCGCATAAAATTATTTTTTTTTTGTGTGTGCAGTCCCTCTCACTTTCCACCGCCCTCCTCTGGTTCATTTAGTGGCTCTGGATGCTTTTGTTGTTGTTGCAGCCTAATGCATTTCCACATTCTACGGGGGAAAAAGCGCAGCGTGTGCCATTTACCCACATAGATGCAGTACTCGACCCTCAGTTGGTTATAGCACTAACAAAAACTGAAGAGTTACTTCAAATTATACATTTTGTTTAAAGTATTATTTGTTACTAGAAAACGCCAAGAACTCTGTAAAAAATATTTTAAGAGCCTTATTTAAAGGAAAATTAGTTATTTATTGAATTTTATTTCTGTTAAGAATTTAAACCTAAATTCAAAGAAGTGCACTTATTTTCTTACAGCGTACAGTAACTGGGATGATTTGGCCTGGCTGGCACCCATTTATAGTCCGATGGCATAACCATGGCATTCTCTAATCTGAAAGCCAGCCGAGTTTTCAGTTCAGTTTCCATTCCATAGTTGCACATACTCGGCTCGGCTCGACTCTTGCTCCATTTTTACTTGGGCCCAGCAGCCAGACTAGTTCCGTTTTATGCAAATGAATTGGTTTTTAGTGAAATACTTTACACTTTGTTTGGCCCAAATAGGAAGGCGAGAAAATCCTGGGACTGCCGGAGAAGATGATGCGATTCTCTGGCTCTCTCGCTGGAGGAGCAGGTCTCTAGCTATGGTGTATCTCAGGGGCTGGAGATGCAAATGCATTCCCAGAGCTTGCTTAGCTGCCTTTCTGGCAGCTGTTGCCTTGAGTGGCAGACTTGACGGACTGACTGAATGATTGCGGCACCAACCGAGGGACTGGCCGACCTATCTGACTGACTGACTGTCCAATTGAGTGACACTCTGAAGACTCAGCTTCAGCTGGGGTTAAAGCGAAATTTGTGTAGGAATTTAAAAAAAGACTTTAAGCAAGTGGAATAAGATTTAATGATAAAGAAAGATTTTAAGAACATTTTTCTTATAGTTTTCACACTTTTTCAGTTTAAAGTTAGCATCAGAATTCCTTAATTTCTCATTTTGAATATGTTTTATTGGATTAATTTTATAAATTAAATTTAAATGCCTTTCTAAAACTCATTTTAAGAATATAAAAATATATTCCTTTGAAAATTCGATTGTTTTTTTGCGATTATCCCTTCTTTCCTTAGTTATGTCCTTATTTATTTTTAAGGCCTATCAAGGATTTGCATATTTTCCATATAATATTGATAAAAATGGTTTCTGTTTGGGGTAAAGGCCATAAAAGCGAACCCTTTCTCGTTTTTTATGCAGATATATGTTATTATCATAATCAAACTGGAACTACTTACTTTCACTTCCCACACACAACATCCCGCCAGAAAGGGCATAATAAAAGGGAAGTGTAACCCAAAAAAAGGGGGAACCATAAAATACAATAAAGGAAGTTGAAAGTTCTTCGACACAGAAACCCATTATCACAGTAACAACGCACACACACACACTCATACGCATTGTTCAAATCAAAAGTTTTAACCCCGCATACAGGACTATAATGGACATCCATTCATATTTGCCCGCTCTCTTTCTTCCGTATATATAACGCTCTTTTTGTGTGTCCTTCGTGTCCTTAGCTTGACCCTCAAAATGTGTAAAAATGCAAATAATTTCCAAAGCAATCCTCCATCTCCTTTCCTCTCATTTTCTTGCCTGATTGTTATGTTCTTGATTATGTTGTTGTTATTGCTGTTGGTCCTGGCCGGGGATATGTATGTGTAAGGATATCTGTTCGTGTATGCAGCAAAAACATGTCCTTTTTATTGCCCCGACATGAAAATTTATGTTTCCCTTGTAGTTTCTTCGGTGTTCTCTGCTTTTCTTTTTTTTTTTTTTTTGTGGCTCATTTTATTGGCTTGTTGTTGTTGCAAGGACATTTCTGTGGCTTTCATGTCATATCGATTTATTAACCTGTACGAACTATTGTCCATCGTTTGGGCCGAATTGATAAATGAGGCAAGTTTGTTGAAATTGGTTTCTCGTCGTCTCCGTCGGTGCTTGCCTCCTTTTTTTTATCGAAGGGTGTTTGAATTTATTTCCTTCGGGCGCCGCCTCTTAATGGAAATTTATACGCCAAAGTTCCCCTTGTTACTGCAATTATTTGTGATATATATGCATAATCCTCGTTAGGAGTCCTTTGCTAGCTTCTGCTGCTATACTTCAACTTTCTCCTCTTTGCAACTCCATTTGATATTCAATATTTTTTTTGTGAGTGAGGCAAGAAAAGAAAGAAAGGAAAATAGATTAAACGCAACAAAGCAACACAATTTCAATGCAATTAAAATGTAAATTTCCTTTATGCAATCCCCACAAAAATATACTGAAAATAAAAATGTATTCCAAAGAGAAAGATTAGAAAAGTCAAATATATAGAAAACGCAAGATTTAGAGCTCATACTTATATTTAAACAACTTGAATTAGTCGTAATAACCCTTCCTTTAAAGGAGTATTGTCAGAAAAAAAGGAATGTAAAGCCGCCCAGAAAACTAAAAATCCTGCAATTGAAATACGAACATTTTTGGGAGCACATTTTGCCCTCCGTTTAACTGCCGACTGCTGCCGATTAAAATTTAAATTTTATACAAGAGCCAAAGTATTTGCCATAATTTTGTCGGCAGCTCTCCTGGCTGCTCGAAATTAAATTTAATAATGCATTCGAGTCTGGACTGAATGGAGGGCCTGGCGTTTGGCGGAAAGAAAATTTCATTAGGCAGGTGAAAAGGTGATATATACTTATGTGAAACCTTTATTCGACTGAAAAAGTGAAAGTTATGTTTTGCTTGAAATATATTTTTAAATATCTTATATTTAGGCATTTGTACGGACTTGCATGAACTTTAAAATGAACTTCCTGATACAATAAAAAACAAGTTCAAAATAGTGCCATTTAACAATCTCCAACTTTTTTTCGAGTCTAAAATTAAAAAAAAAAATTTAATGTTTAATTTAGTGAATGTTTTGTAGTTTGTAATATATTAATGAAATCCAATTTGATATGCTGATGGTATTATTTTGACATTTACCCCTGATATTTAAATTTAAAAAAATGTATAAAAATATTTACAATACCAACGGACGTTGCCCCTTGTTCGTTTTTCCATTCGCTACTTTCAATAAGGTTAAATTGCTTTTGTGGGTCGACTTTTCATCATGTGGCTTATTGCTTGTCTCAGTCCGCGTGTGTGCCTCCGTGTGTTTCCCTGTGCATTTTGATGGCGATGTGTATCTGTGTGTGTGTGTGGTCGTTGCCGCAGCGCTTGATTAGATTTTGCCACTCACTTTCAACCACTTCCCAGCCCCCCACTTTTCTCTGCGTGTATGTGTGGATCGGCGAAAATAACCGCAGCCACAACAACAGCAACACCAGCAGAGAGGCGGGTTCTCGGCATGGAGAGTTACATTATTTTTGCGAAAATTTGTTAAATATGCCAAACACGCAGCGATGCATGCAAAGTGGCAAAAGCAGCGTCAGGTGTGGAGAGGGCAACGGAGGTGAGTTTCTAGTGGGGCAAGTGGGTGGCGTTGGGAGGCGGCGGCACAGGTGCCATATCCGAGGCGAGCCCATCCATACGTGGCATTGCGTACGCTTTGGCTCATATTTGTGACATAAATAAGCTAAGCCAAGTGCGGGAAGCCAAGGGGGATAAAATGAGTGGGAGGGATGACTGAAGGATGCACGGCGGGCACACACACACACACACACGCACACATTCGGCTGAAATGGCGGCAAATATGACTCGTTTTTATGCACGGCTAACTACTCTTGGTATTATGCTCGGGGTATGATAAGCCGGGCGGTAAATTGGTACTCTTTTTTTTATGAACTTTCCCATCTTAAATGCAGAAAACAATCCTAATAAAAATAACGTATAGTGAGATATTTAATAATTAAATTTTATAATCAAGTTGACGGATTGGTTTTTTTATATTCAAAAGTATTCTAATTTTTAAGGAAGATAAATTTTGGAATTCAAAGAGTATACTTCGGTCGATCACAACTCGACATTTTGCATAACCCACTCATTACAGAATCCAGGATCCAAAGGAAAGGGGGCGAGAGCCTGCTGGAGGAGAGTGCAAAAGAAGAACGTCGATGTCATGGCTCGTTCGCTCTGCATTTGGTTTTGGTTTGGGTTTCCCAGAATCTACCCCTGGTTCGGTTCCCTGGCTTGAGAGTGGGGGTTCGCGTTGGGGGTTCGAGTGGTCGCTCGGTTAAGTTGAGTTGCATGCAAAAATGGCCAGCGCTCTAGCAGCAGAGGAAGGAAAAAATAAAGTCCTCTCTGGCTGTGTGTGTGCGTGTGTATATAGGTTGCAGAAGTGGCCCGCACTTTGGCCGCACACCACCCGCCCCACGCCTTTCTGCTTTATGTTTTCAAATTAAAGTCGAAAGCGTGGCAACACTTAATGTGCGCCACTAGAAGCAGATTAGTTGCATTACCCCCGAAGCCGGCTCACCGAGTGGAATCGCCTTGCCTCAACTCGTCCATTTTCCATCCTGGCCTCCTGGCTGGCCAACGAGTTGTAGGAAGGAAGGAGAAGTGGCGGAATAACTACGGCAACTAAGCCTGGTCTTCTCCTACGTATTAATAATTTAAACCTAAAGCTCTTTCTCTTCTGGCAAAAACTTAAAGGTAAAGTTTCCCACTGCCTTGTTGAAAGAATTAAACTTTAAATTGAATGCCGCCTAAGATTGGCTGAGGATCTAGGAACAGGGATTTACTCAGGAGAGTGAACACTTAGGATTTATTTAAAGGCTGTATTAAATTTTGATGAATTTCTATAGCAAAAAACTTGCTTTTTTAATAATATAAAGCATTTTCTATAGTTAAATTTATAATAATTCGATTCCGATAACCCCGTCGCTCCATTATTGAAAAACCTCTTGAATTTTTGGCTTTGATCGGAACTAATGAGGTCACCGCGCCACGCCAAGTTTGTTTATTTTTCTTTTCGGGACAAGAGCGATTTAAATTATGGAATTGCTGTGGGGTTGAGTGTGAGTCTTGGGATGGGTTGTGTTGAGTATTGGCATTCCGCCACCATCGAATTCAATGAATTTTAAAATTCCTCTTCTGGTGCGGCTGCTGCTGCTACTGCTGACTGTGCGCAATTTCTGCTAGGATTATGATAATATAGCCCAAGTGCAGTTAGTCGCTGTCGCTGCTGCAGTTGCACTTGCCGTTTGCGATAATCATAATAATAATAATGGTTCTCCAGAGCTGATCCAGCTCCTCCTCCGCTCTTGCTGCTGCTGCTGCTGCTGCTGTTCCATCATTATTGTGTGGGTTTTGCATTTGATAAGGTTTCTGGGATGATGATGATAATGACGATGCAGCATCAGCACCGGAATGGCAATTGAATTGCAAAAAGCGGAGACAGAGGGACGGGTATTCCCCAACGAGGGAGTGGGAAGTGGGCTAAATCCGCATTGCAGCACGCGTTGATGCCTCGAAATGTGGCAAGTGGCAGAACAGAAATGGGGGAAAAAACCCCAAGCATTAGAATTCACTGCCATTAAGCTGAATTTCCACTCTTCTTGTGGTTACAACCGACCATCAAGAAGAGCGAAACTTCCCCTTCCCTTAATATTAATAATAATAATTTTAAATACTCGCCATGCGCTGTGAAATTGCAAAGTCAATGACCAGAATGGCTACTAAAAATCAATTTCTACCCCATAAGCAGCTTAATTATAATTTTAATTGATTTCAAAAAACAGATTTTCAACGGGGAGTGGTGTGGTCCTGTGGCAGTGGCTATGTTGGTGGGCGTTTTATAAATTTGCACCGGCAAATTGCCGGCTATAAAACATAATTGGCACTCAGTAAAAATGTTCCGTTTATTGAAGCGATAAAATAATAATTTATAACAAAGCAATTTTTGGAACCACCGAAGTTCAAAATTTTGCAAAAACTAATTTGGTTCCTGTGGGTACTTGGTTGAGCAAATATTGATTTTGTTAATAAATCGGAAAGTTAATAAGGTTCACTAAACGTGTAAACAGCTTATTTTAATAAAGGGAAATATGTTTAATACTGCCGGTGTTTTGATAAATATTTATACAATAATCATTTAAAACCAGTCTATGTTGAGGGTGTCTGCAAACATTTATTGCAATCCTTAAAATAAAACAAGTAAAAAACTGCTACACCTACATAAAAAGCTTTCAAAATTTAAATAAAATTTGCTCTATTTATTATTTTTGTCCAGTTGCAGAAAATGTAATCCGCTTTAAATAATCGCCAGCACTTTAAATGCATTTAAGCCAATTGATTCGCAATTTGGTTAGTTAAAAGATAGAAAACCCAACCGACCGAGCCAGACCGATCCCCGATCCGCCCGCACAAAACAACAACCACATCGCATCCTCAGCCAATTGCACATTCGATAACAATTAATTTGTGCAGTGCGCATTTTGCGTGCTTGTGCAAATAAATTAGTTGCCCATTTTCCCTGCACCCTCCTCCATCCCAAACTTGGAGCCCTTTTCTATGGAAAGTGCAAATATTTGGCGAAATGTTAAATGCCTGCCAATTAGTTATCGAGAGTCCACCGCCAAGCGGACTGCTTTCCCAGGGTGCGAGAGAGTTTTAATTTATGTAAAATTAATTGAGCATTGGCAAATGCTGGAATTAACTAAGCCTGGCTGAGCACAACAGAGCTCCGGCCAGACCGGACCAGTTTCAACCTGGCCCTAACCCACTTGGGTGTGGCTGGCACCTTTCAATGCCAAAACCCAGGGGCGACTATTGGATTACACTCGGCGATGTGGTCGGTCGAGGCTTCCGCCAACTTTTTCACGCAGCGATTAACTTACCAAGGCCAAGGTCTCCAGCTAAGCTCAGATAGATCTTAAGTCCAGTAGAGACTTGGCTAGGCAAAAGTAGATTTATGATTAATCTTTAATATATTCCACAATAAACATTACTAACGCTTTACTTTCCCTTTTCTTACAGAACGCAAACTCTTTGTGGGAATGCTAAACAAGAAGCTGAACGAGAACGACGTTCGTAAGCTTTTTGAAGTCCACGGAGCCATCGAGGAGTGCACCGTTCTCCGGGATCAGAACGGCCAGAGCAAGGGCTGTGCCTTCGTCACATTTGCCACAAAGCACGCTGCCATCTCGGCCATTAAAGTGGTGAGTACTCGCTGGAGCATGGAATTCCCATAATGAAAAAAAAATGTATTCAAAGATTTCCTCATCCCTGCAGACTCTCAGCCAGAACAAGATCATGGAGGGCTGCACGTCGCCGCTGGTCGTCAAGTTTGCCGACACCCAGAAGGAGAAGGAGCAGAAGAAGATCCAGCAGATTCAGGCCAATCTGTGGAATCTGGCCAGCAATATTAACATACCGTTGGGCCAAACCGCCACCACCGTCTCCACACCGATTCTGCCCAATCCCCCGCAGCAGGCTTCGCCAGTCTTGGGCGCCGATGCCATCACCCCGGCATCAATTCAACTTTTGCAGCAATTGCAGGCCGTGGGATTGCAGCAACAATTGTTGCAAGGTAAGGGGAATAAAATATTTTTTATATTTTTTTGAGTTTTTTATTATTATTTATTTCTTTCCGTTTAAAGCCCTCACTGGTCTAGGAGCCGCCCAGCAGAGCAGCTCGACCACGGACACAAGTGCCGCGGCTGCCGCCGGGCTACTAACTCCGATGACCGTTCAAAATCTGGCCGCCATCGCTGCAATGACGCAGCCAAGTCTCACAAATGCCGCCGCCGCAGCAGCCGCTGCCACATCTCCGGGCAGTGCTCAGCTAACTAACACTGCCGCATTGCTTTGTAAGTATTCCGCCTTTAGTTTACGGGGAAAAATAGGACCTCGTAGTTAATAATTCAACATGGGATGTGTGCTGCTCCCGTCTTATCCTGGCCATCAGTTGCCTCAGCTAATTATCTAATTTCTCCCCATTTCCGTATTGAAGAAGTCTCGCCCTTGTGCGTCATAGGACAGGAGGTGGTTGCACCCACTCTTGGCTTCGTAGCCAGCCTGTTGCTGTTGGATTTCCTTCTTCCACAGTTTTCTCGGGTTTTTTCGTTTTGGTTTTCTTAGTTTTTCCTTTATCGATTTGTAATTATCTTGCGGGCACTCAAACATGTTGGTTGTTGTCCTGGTAATGATCTTTAATGAGTGGTGAATGGTTATTGGGGCAGTAAGAAAGCAATTTTACGGTGAGAAAATATTTTTGAGGGACTGGAAATTAGTGCTCTTAACTTAAATAGCTTTAATTTGTTTATTGCATTAATCTAATGAGAAGTAAAAGTTTAACTTTCAATTAAAATGAAATAAACTCCCCTTGAAAATGGATATCCCCACATTAATATAATTTTACTTTCGTAATTTCGTTCATCTACAAATGATGAAAACTTTCCACTCCAATAACCTTCACCGAAATTGCTTTTCTATTCCCGTTTCGGCTTCTCCATTGCCAACAAATGTGTCATCATCTGACATTCAAAGTGCCCAATTAGCTTAATTTAGTGGACGCTCCTTCTCCTCCTGCTTATCCTAGCAAAAAACACCCTCCCTCCTGCCACAGCCCACTGTTTTTCGAAACAAATTACAATCATGGCCTTGTCAATCTTCACTGGGGAGGAAACTCGAAGGAAATCGACTTAAAATAGCCGAATAAGAATTTCCTCTTCAACGTTGGGGATAAAGGGATTGACGTCAGCGCCGTCGTTCTATTCTAATTAACTGAACAAATTTATCCTTTTCTGACGAAATATACTAACCAGCACTTTTGTTGTACATTCTCTATTTGAACAATGCTTACCGTAATTTTTGTAAATAATTTTGGATTGAAAGCAGGCCTCTTGAGAAAGAAGCCTGCGGCCAAGAAAAAAGGTGAGAAATATATTAAAGCTTTATTTTTCAAAGGATTATTTCCCTAACTTGAGAAATACTTTTATTTAATTGATTTTTTCTAAATGTTTATTTTTTCCCTGCAAAATAAATAAAATATTTAATTAAATTTAAATCAAATATCTCCGTACTTTTTAAAATAACCTTAATTAATCCATAATTTTTTTTAATCTTGGATGTGTGTTGGCAGTTAAATTTTCTTTCACCTGCTGTGCGATACGCTGTGCCTTCGTTTCCATTTCCTCATAAAGAAATGTGTGTGTGTTATTAAGTTTGATAGTTAAAGTCAACGAAGCATTCGACGTAACGTTCACGTGCACCGTAACGCGCTTGTTTTACGTCGCTCGCTTTACGTCACCAGTCCGGAGAGAGTTGATGGCCGTAAAGCTGGCGATGGAAAGGGGACTGAACAGGAAGGGAGTCATTCTCCGGAGAAGAGGATACCGTACAACATACAAAATTACAAGTTACACTCTCTTGCGAAATTAACAACATGGAACTTATTGCAGCAGCCCCTTGCAGTCTCTAGAGAAGTTGGGGTTCCAGCAGGGGTTATATAGGGGGATATATAATAGAACGAGGACGAGAAAGGGATCTGCTCCCTCCCTTTTTGATGGTCCCATTGACTTTTTAGCTGCGAGGAAATGGCAAAGTTTTCTGTTCATTTCACGGTTTTTATTTCTCAGTTGGAAGTTGAAATGAAAGCGTGAATAAAATAATTCCAATTATGATTAATGAAAATAAAAACCTATAAAGGAAAGTGATAAAATTAAATTTCAAAACTTAAACTGAAAATTCTTTTTTATTAGCTTCGAGAAAGAACTTGGATGCCAAAACAATAAACCTCTTGTTTCTTTTTTTTTTTAAGAAATCAAAAGCAGCTAAGAAACTCCACTGAAACTTGGCCAAAACAGAAAACACAAGGAAAATACTTGTGAAAAAAGAAAACATGCCCAAAGGAAATGTCATTGCCTATCTGTGAACATTGCTGACCGCACTTGTTTCCCCCTTTTCCCGCACTTGACACTACTTAAATATTTTCTTAGCAAGTTCATTTCAAGAGAATCTTACCCAGAAGTAGGCGAAGAAAAGCCATGGCCAAGTAAGTCGAAAAATCTGCGGCTGACTTAACCAGAAAAATGCCAAAAATTAAGCGGATTCTCCAGCGTCTCCATCCTGCTCATCCTCCTCCTCTATATGGATTTTTCTTTCGGTCCGAGCTTATCTTGTGGGGATTTTCGTGAGTTTTGGCCCTTGTGCACTTGTGCGTGCTCATCGTGTGCCACTTGAACGATTTCCGGGCACTTCATTTAATGAAATATTAAAAATTCCTTGCCCTGGGAGAGGGAGCAGATGGAGTCCAACGATTCGGACTCCAAGGAGATGTCCTCTGTTCGCTGTTTCCTTTTGCTCTGAATTGAAAAAGAAATTCAGTTCAAAGTGCAGCTGACAGCGAGGACAGCAAGGATGCGCCTATCTCTGGGTGTTTTTTCCCTTTCTTTTTCGTATCCAGCAGTGTAAAGGTATATGGGGTTTGCTGGATTTCGGAAAAAGAAAATTAAATTTAATTATTAATATTTTATAATATCGAATTATAATGTAAAGAAAATTTTCAAAATTCTACTGGAAGTATATATTTTTTTAAATGAATTTAATTTATACTCCTGTACAAGTTGAGTGTAATGACAGTCGAGTTTCTATGCTGTTTTAGCCTTCTTTCTCCCCCCCCCCCCCAATTTTCTTCCCAGTTTCCATAGAGAGGAAAACAACTTCCCGTTTGGCATTCCTTTTATTTTTTCTTTGCTGGGCTCTCTCGGATACATAAACTAAACTACAAAATCGCTTTTCAAGTTGCCACGAGTAACAAAACTTTGTGCACTGCCGCCTGCCCTTGTTGGTGTTGTTTTTGGCTTTTGCCTGCCACAAATAAAATGGACAAACAAATTGAGCTCTCGACTTTGGTCCCGCTTTGTTTGTTCGCTCCCCCGAAAATTGTTTATGGAAAACGTATCGAAAGTATGAGAAAAGGCAGTCAGGAGCAGCAGTGGGAAATGAAAAGAAAAAACTAATTGTAGTGAGGCTAGGGCGAACAATGTGGGAGATATGTACAAATTGGTGAGAGGATAACAATGGCAGGATGTGGAAGTAATGCTGGGAATTCGTTTTAGATTAGACTTGAAGCAGATGGAAAAGTGAGGAGGAAGCAATTAGCATATTGAAGAAGGGGGAATGATGATTGCATTCGAGAAAGAAATAGAAAATTTCCTTAAAAATTTTTCTTCCCTCTTGAACTTTTTAATCAAATAAATCAAAAATATGAAAATCAGCTACAATAGTGATTTTTCTTTTAACCAGCTTAGCCCCAGCTTGTGATATTCCGCAAGCACTCTTCACCGAAGCTCAAGTGCATCCAATTCAAAAAGTTTTTGCCGCCTTCGACCTTTTTTTATATTTTCTCAGAGCTGTAAGTAGCAACCGAAAACAAAAAGCCAAAGACTCTCCTTGGATCTCCAGGCCAGCCAAGAGCAACAAACGAAAATCTTAATCAAAGTTTTGTTCAAGTGCAGTAAACTATGTAGTTTATACTACCAACCTCGGGCCACGCCCCTTCTTCTTAGCTCTCCTCCGTCTTCACAAGGCGCTCCTCAAACTGATTTAGGGTTTCAACACGTTTTCAACTCGTTCCTTTTTTGTTTAGCCATTCCTTTCATCTCATTTTGTTTTCCTTTTCTAGCCAGCTCTCCATTACTTTTGTTTATACACTTTTTCGCTTTTTGCACTTCAAAATCAACAAAAGCAACAATAACACACAGTGGGAAGAAAAAGACTTTTGCCTGCAAATGGCAAATAAGACGGAGGAGGACGAGTAGAAGGGAAATTGTAAAATTTTGTACTTGAACTCGACGAACAAATTTTCAACTGTAAACTAAAAACTTGCAGATACAAAACAGACAGCATCCGGACCAGAAATAGTTTTAGGCAATGTTTTCGACTTTCTTCTTTCTTCAATTTGCCATTGTTTGCTGTTTTTACTGGCCGGGGCACTCATGTGGATTATTATTGGCCAACTTAGTTAGCCGGGTCTTGTTTCTAGCAGCTTGATGAGTGTGTGTTCAGCATTGGCCTACTCTTTCCACCCTTTCCACTTGCTGACTTCTTGCTGTCTTTCTTTGCAAAAACTTTGAACAACAATTAAAACAAATTTTCAATGCAAATA
Organism: Drosophila ogumai; assembly: GCA_018904815.1. NCBI lineage: Eukaryota > Metazoa > Arthropoda > Insecta > Diptera > Drosophilidae > Drosophila > Drosophila ogumai. The sequence continues at coordinate 19,976 of JAEIIJ010018453.1, read as the reverse complement.
TGTGCAAAAGTTTTCGCCTACACGCTTCTGCCATATTTACACATGTATTTTATTTCAAATTTTGCGAATATATTTTTCATTTTGTTAAATACGGTAAAGTTTTGGAGACATTGTCTGTTGAAATGGTGATTTTTTTCAGCCTAACGAACTGAATTATTATTCATAAACAAAATTGGAGTAATCTTAAATGTTGTGCTTCACAGAAAAATTAATTTGTCAGTGAATGATGTGACTTTAAGTTATGCAAGTATAAATTTAGCGTTTTTTTGTTGTAATGAATATAATTTGTTTTCTTGTATGTCTGTAAAATCTTTAGATTTTAAATACAAATGTTACCTTATTTATTTAACAAGAAATTTAAAACATCTTTAGATTTGAAATAAAAATTCTTCATCATTTGTTTATGACTAAAACGCACGCATCGATAGTAAACAATGCCAACTTTCTTTCAATTATAATCGAAAGTTTGAAAACAATTAATATTTTCTTTAGAGACCAGTTTCAATTATTTTCCAATTATTTAATTCGCCAGGATTTCTTACTCTCCTTTGAATCCTAATAACAAAATGAGAATAAATTTAGTTATTAGCTTAATTTTGCTTATTGAAATCAAGGGGAGTCTCTATCGATTCTGCCATATTTTCTGTAATTTCACACACTACACACACTCGCATACACATACAGGTTTGCAAAACTCATTAATAACGGCGATCATGGACGACAAAGGGAAGGGAGGAGGGCTGCCAAAGTGGCGGTCAGGGGCGGATTGCTAACCACAAAATTGCATTGCATGACGGCCAATGGCGAAACACGCAAAACAACTAAATAACAAACAACAGGCGTCAAATTACACAAAACCCGAAACCAGAACACAACCAACACACACACGCACACAGATACATATTTCTACAGAGACAAATTAATTTTAGATTCGCCGCCACCGTCGCTGCGTTTGTTGTTGTTGTTTCTGTGAGCTTGGCAAAATAATCAAATGTCGCCCCACGTCGCAGTGCACAAAATTCGATGATTAATTACGTCTGACGATACGAAACGAAACCAACTAAATAATAATTATACAGTACAATAGGAGGTACAACCATTATGGGAAAGTGGCATGGTTTAGGTGAAATAATAGTGGAACAAATAACGAAGGCTAGAAAATATTTGAATTTCAGATATTGAGTATAATTTATTTCGCTTTTTCTCTCTGAAACTTTTAATAAGCTCGACAATAGTAAAGAAAACTATCAGGCCTTCAATAATTTTCATTCTTTATTTTTACTTAATTTGCCACTATTTTCTTTTTTATCCCTTCCTGGAATAATTTGTACTTTTATATAATTTTATCAGACATGAAAGATTAAATTTACTTTACTAAATTTCCCCCTTTTTTCTCCCTACCTATATAGGGTCCGATCCGAATCCATTGGCATCGGCGTATATGTCAACGGCCGCTGGTTTGCCGCAATTCGGCAGCGCAAGTGCATTGTCCACCTCGCCACTGGCCAGCGTTGCCCTTAGTGCCGCGGCTGCCGCAGCTGCGGGCAAGCAGATTGAAGGTGAGTAACCATAATAAAACTACACTTTAAAATAATTTTCAGAACTTAAGATTATTATTAAATATTAAAAGAAGGATACTGTTTTTTATTTTAAAAGCTTTTACTTTTCCCATAATATTTAATTATAGGCAGACATTTAATAGGCAATGTCTACATGTCGTATACGTAATTTTGCAAATAATTGCGATAATAAAAAGGTTTAAGGAAGAGTAGATTAATAAATAATTACAGGTTCTTTCTTTTTCATTTCTATTATAATATATTTTTCAGCCAATAATTTAAAGTCAATTTACATTACTTTATTAAAAATATCAACCAGTCGTATACGTAATTTTCAAAAATAATTGAGGTAGCTAAAAAGTCTATAAAAAAAAGTCTTCTAATAATTTTAATTTAAACTAAAATTTGGTGTTTTTAATATATTGCAATTGGCAAAGTAAGAATCGTTTTTCCGCGTTACATGAGCATTTGCGGGGGTAATCAGAACGGTTTGCGAAAAGTGGAATGGCGGTTGAAAATGTTGCTACACGCACACCGTAGGAATAGAAATGTCTAAATGCCTGACATTTTGATAAATGCAGCAAAATGCCCGAATGAATGCTGCTGCGGTTGTGTCACTCCAATACCAAATCGTTCGCTCTGGCCTTTATTCTGGCCGCTATTCTCTTAAACATTGCATAAAGATGGCCTTTTGAATACCCTAACCATTAGTGACTTAATCGGTATAACTTTTACATAAATATTAAACAGAAAATACATAAAAAACTGGATGTATTTAAAATTTAATGACATTTAAGTAAACGATTTATTTATTTAATTATTTCTATCAATTTGTTGATTTTTAAACCTGTTGAAAACAAAAGGGGGAACCTTGTAAATTTTTTAAATATATAATTATGATATTTCATAATTTGTGTATCTCAACCTTTGATAGTACCCTTACTTACTGCCACATCTGCAATTGTATTTGTTTCTGCTGCTGATGCAACATCACATGCATTAACCCGCTCATTGCTGTCAGCGTCACTCGTTCGTTCGTGATGCGGTTATTTTTTCGTCTTTTTTTTTTCTCCCACCCGGTTTACTCCGTTCGTTGCTCCCGCATTATGTCCTCCCATTTCCCAACCCCGCCTTTCGCGCAACTTTTCCGAATCCCACTTGTCATGGACATTTTGTGTGGATGCCTGTCTAATCTACTTAGTTTTAGTTCTGCCATTGTACTCGCTGCTTTTATTATTATCCTGCGGCCTTATATTTTATATGAAAAATCATCTATCAAATGCTATGCAGTTGCTGGGATGAGGGATGAGAGCAGAGAGAGAGAACGTCAGTTGGACATTTTCATAACTCCAGAAATATGATTTAAGCAGATCTTACACCCCCAACAAGCCTCAACAAATCAAAATCCCTCAAGAATTTCAATCTCCTTTTACCTCCCCGGCTAGGATGTGTGTTCGTGCCCCTCTAATCCGCAATCGAATGTCCTCTGCTGACACAAATCCTTCAATGCCATAAGCGCAAGCCAAGAAGCAAATTCCCGGTGGAGATGTAGCAAAAATCAATAAGATCAATCATCCTGTACATTTCACTCCTGCCTGCCAAGCACTCGAAACTCCCCAGCTTCCCAGCTCCACATCTAGCACTTGCTAAGGAGAATTTATGAGGAGCATTTTGGTGGGGGCTTAAATTTTTATCAGCTCCCGACACAGTGTAAATATTACACACACTTGACACACAATTCCATTAGTCAGACGTCGTTGTCGATATCGGGAAATATGGCAACTGAGCATTTCTCCCTATATGTTCGTGTACTTTGGCACACATAACATTAAAGTTGCAGCAGGAGATATTCGAAATGTTTTGGGGGTGGCAGAGGAAAAAAAAAGCGATGGGAAAGGGGGTGAAAATGCAACGGAAAATGTTTTGGCATTGCACTTTTTGCTATATTTCCGGTTACATAAGCAAACATCCTTTGAGTGGATGCGAGTATGTGCACAGGGAAAAAAAGTCTTGCCACTTTTGGAGTGTTTTTAGAGATTTAGCAAATATGCATTAGGGTTTTAAAACTCGTCTTAAAAATATTGTAATTAAATATAAAGATATTTAAAAAAAAATATCTATAATTTATTTCTCCCTCTGCATTTTATGCACACCATATAGTGAGATATATTTTTGCAGTTGAGTGACTCGCTCTAGCTCTCCCTGCGTTTTCACATCTACTGGCTTCGTTACCCTTTTGTGCGACTGCTTGTTTGCTCTGCTGACTCATGACGTCGCCGAAAATCCCCTCCTGACCAACTGCAACAACCAACAACTATCGAGGAGGCGGGGCAAGCCTGATCTAGGTGCCCAGGATTGCGGGGTACTGTGTCTGGGTGGAAGCACAACAAATTGCTCTTGCTAGCCGAAATGCGAAATGTGAGCTGCCATGTTTCGCCTCGCTTGGGTGGATTGTGAAAAACTATCATAGATGACTTAGACTTGCTCAAATGGAAGTTGACCCAAAGAAAAGCTGAGAAAAGACGGGGGAAAAGCTAAGCTCTATGTAATTATTGGGATGAGATAAGAAAAGATTACTACACGCAGAGGGGGAGGTTGTTAATGGATAATTGACTGTGATTGGGTAGAGTTTAAACCTTTTTGGAATTCTTTGATTTTCTTTTTTATTTGCGATATAAATGTTTTAAAAAGATTGCTTAATACTATTTTAAATAATTTTAATTTCATTATAGGAATTTTCTTTTTACATTCGATTTATTTTAACTTCAATGAACATCAAGCCTATTATACAGTTTTGTTAAAGCTTAACTGGGTTTCCTCTTGCCTTTTCCTTTCCTCTTCTAACTTTCTTTATGGAAAAATCCCATTGAATTCTCTCTTCAATAAGCAAAAAAATCTTGAGACAATCCTAAAAATTCCAGATTTATGCAATCTGTGTAGGAAGAAAGGGCTGCAAAAAACTGCAGCAACACAATGCCACTGTAGGGCTGATAAATTCTCAACATGTGAAATTTATCAAATGACGACAAGCCGCACAACATCTCGGAGAGAGAAGAGAGGATAGTGGGGGATACGGAGCAGAACCATAAAGGGGGGTGAGAGCAGGAAACAACTTATAAGCATGTAGACAGGACCAGACGACAGGCACGGAATTAAGCAGGAAATAGAAGCAAAAGCAGAGCAAAATAAAAATAAATATAATAATACGACAAAAATCTCGGGAAAAATAAGAAATAAATGAGAAGCGGCCCAGAACTATCTGCAGTAAATATAACGCTTTAAAGGAGCTGTAGGAGGAGAAGAGGAACCATCCGACCAGCGAAAGGGACGGAAGGAAGGCGGGCAAATATGACAGTGACAGACGATCCGGGGAATCCCCCGCTTTCAGAATCGGTTGGGTGACCCTAAGGCGGCAGCGGTCGCTTCTCCTTCCGGCTGTGCAGCCGGATTAAAGTCATGTGCATAAGCCGGAAGTTGGAATATAAAATAACCAAATGTGTGTGGCTGCAGAAAGGATGAGGCGGAGGAGGAGAATTACTGCTACTGCGAGGAGATACTGCTGGGAGTCAGAGACAGCGGAGGAAGTCGAAAGATTTGCGACTTATGCTCCAGGGAGTGGGTGCAATTGTGAATGCGGAGCCGACGAGTTGCAATCCGCTTGCAAGCGAGTGATTATGGAAAAGGGCAACGTTTGACACTCGGAAAAAATACACCAAGTCGGCAAAGCTTCTGTAAATAATATTAATAATGGGTTTTAATTAAATGTTAGTCTTATTAATAGCCAAAACTTTTTTACTTGTGTCTCTGAGACTCGAAAGAATTTCATTGGCATTTGTTTAACCTTTTAAGGCTCAAAATAATTATTTTAATTTATACTTATTAATTTTCCCTAAAGTGGCAATTTAATAATAAATATTTCTTGCCATAAATATTTATTTCCGATTTTTCCCACTACAACTTTCGTACGTACATAAGTCGCATTAAAATCAATAAGAGGGAACCAGATATATGTAGAGGCAGAACTGGAACTGTAGCTTATGTGCCATAGATTCCATTTGGCTTCCTTCCGCCTTGGTCGTGTGCCCTTGAGAGGAATAGGAAAATAGCGGACGACTTTCCCCAGTTTTCCCCAGCTCGGTCGGGTGAGCGCGACAGCCAAGAAAATAGAAAAAAAAAAAAAGAACCCTCGCTGGCCCCCAACGGCGAAAGGGAGAGGGAATGTGCATCTGCATTCATCTCTCCTGCCATCCTTTCCGTCGATGGCAAACGGGGCAGGACACAGGACATGGCAATGCCAAGGCGGATGGCGCATCTTTTGGTCGACGGAAGAGGAAAATGCAATATAGGAAATCGTTTTTCGCACACTGAAAAATTCCAGCAGGGCAACATAAAAAAACCCCTGCGAGTTGTGAAAAACAAAACAGGAAGTTTATTTGTATGTGCGCGGCTCTGGCGGAAGGGCAATCCTTTGCGGATTCCAAGAAGTTACACATTTTTCTGGCTACCAAAATGTGTGGAAAACATTTTGCGGTTGACAGCTAACTGAATTTATAGAAAGTCTAGTGAGATTAGACCAGACGGATTTATTTTTGCAAATAAATTTTTGAATATATGTAAATGTAAACCAGAATCTATAGCAGTAAGGAGTGGATTTATCAATCTTAAAGATACCTAAAGGTTTACTCGAGCTTTAAATGTTTAATTTTCAGCTCTTAGTAGAATTTTTCCTTTCTTCTTGAATTATTGTTCGAAAACCTTTTCAAGTGGCACACAAATTGTTGCCTTCATTTGTTGCCTTGGTAATGACACCCACCGTTTTTGCTTCTTCACATTTATTCTTTCATTTAATTATATGGTGTGTTGTGCCGCACGTGTCGCTTGTTAGTCGCGTAATTCAATAGCTTGAAGCATTTTTAATTGGACTTTTTCACTCTCCACTCTCTCGAGCCTAAATTAATTGATAGGTGTGCAAAATTACAAAGCAACAAGTGCTGCAGGAGCACCAGCACCAGCAGCGGCACGAATAGTATCAGTATCACGACGAGCCTTTAGTCAATTAATATGAAACTCCTGGCAGCATCAACGGCTTGTGACTGCCTTCGGCGGCGGCTTCAAAGGAGGAGGGAAGGAGGAGGACGATGATGACGGAGGTATGCCTCCGGAGGAGCAGCTTTCTTCGCCATTCAATTTGGCTTCATTCTGTAATCGCATCAGCGTCGGGCAATCTGTCAGCAGTCAGTTTACCTCGGGGGTCTCAGTTGGCTTGTGGAGTGGGTAGAACCTGTGGGCAGAACCTACGGGGATTGCAGGCCTATGGAGGAGGTGGTGCTAGCCCAGTCATATATCAAGGTGATCAATAGCAGTGCTTCTGGCAAACGATGATGGAGTTGCCGGTGGGAATTGGGGTTCATTGCTGTTCTCCGAGCAACACTACAAGCCTATCCTATTACAATGTGTGTGAATTATGAGTGTGTATGTGTGTGAATGTCCTGGCAAGGCATTGTAATTATTGTCCCTGTGAACCTTAATTGAAAAGCAGAACACTGTAGAAAGGTAAAGGTTTTCAATTAAAGCCAAACTATCTCTTTGATTTTCGTCATATTACAACTGTGTACCATACTTTTCTGGGAGATTATGGCCATTGATGTTGATATAAACAAATAAATTAAAAAGCAAATTCCAGAGCATATGTACATTTGTACTTTAATTTAAATTATAAGATAAATTTATATAACTTATTTTAAAGTAAATGTCTCTACTTTCATTGTTTTTCTTTCCTTTTTTGTATTTGTGTTCCTTTTGGTTTAATAATATTGAAAACCGCTAAATGCCAGCTGCCATTCGAAGCGTTTAGCTGTCATTAAAAAGCATCACGAAAGTGAAAACGCGACTGCTGACGTACGCAACTTTCGCCCGTTCTCTCGCGTTTTGTCTGTGTCTTTCTACCACCCCCTTACCCACCCTTTTCATCCTTGATCTACACAAGACAAAAAATATATATCAAATAGTAGTGCTAATCACCAATATTAATACATTTTAGCCAAATGTTGCTTTTGCTTGAATTTATGAACGTCATTTTATAACAAGATCTTAAGTAAAATTTCTTTAAAAAAGAAGTGCTCTATAGGTTTATCCAACATCTTCTCTCAGTGTATCTCAGGCTGCTGGTGGGCTGTAATATTGCTGAATGCTGACTGCCGACTGCTGACTACTCATCTGCTGACTCCTCATTGCCAGTGACGTTGACAGTAATTTGCACGAAAAGTGCAACCGCATCACGAGGCGTGAGCCGCGTTAATGTGCGTCTGACAGAGATGGGTACAGGGGATAGTGGGGACAGCGAAAGAGACAGCGGCGCCACTGTGATGATAATGTCGCGAAACCTGATGATGATGATAATGCTGCGAAAGATAATGATGGCGCGGCGATGCCAGCAGTCGTTGTCGGCACGTGCAGCTAAACAAAGTGTCACACCCAGCGCGAGAGTGGGAGGTAACTGCATGCAGCATCGCGTTAGTCGAGCGCATCATTTCCGTTTCCGTTTTGGCAATCAGATGCTGATGCTGCTGGCCAGGATTTCTCCCTGCTCGCCGTAAAATTTGTAGCTTTGTCCGCTCAACTTTCAGTGTCTCCGCTCTGCGGTTTTGTGGGAGTAAATGACTGGGTGGCACTGCTTAATTAATTGCCTGTTGCCAGGTGAGACTGTAATGCAGCAGGTAGCAGCAGCAGCATTAGAACTAGGAGTAACAAGAGAAGCTACTAAAGCCACGTTCAACTAATTACAGGAAAATATCTAAAAATTATTCCCAGTTGATAATTGAGTAATTTTTACTTTAACAAGGCTTTAAAAATATTTAGCAATATATTTAATATTATTTGTGTCTACAATATTTATTAAATTATTAATTTCCTTCCTTTTTTTCAGGACCCGAGGGCTGCAACTTATTCATTTACCATCTGCCGCAGGAGTTCACCGACACGGATCTGGCCTCAACCTTCCTGCCATTCGGCAATGTGATCTCGGCCAAGGTGTTTATTGACAAGCAGACGAGCCTGTCCAAGTGCTTCGGCTTCGTGTCCTTCGATAATCCTGAAGCGGCCCAGGTGGCCATCAAGGCGATGAACGGCTTCCAGGTGGGCACCAAGCGCCTGAAGGTGCAGCTGAAGAAGCCTAAGGACTCGAAGCCGTACTAGCGGGCTAGCGGACTCCCAAGGAGGCCTCCCTCCCACCAAGATCGACGGGTCATCCGCACTGCCGGGGACCGAGTAGAGAATACTGAGATTTGTGAAATATGGAGTAGTCAATGAATGAAGAGTTGCCGTGTAGAGCGCGCGCGTTGCAAAGTAACCCGATGCAAATGCCAACGTTGTACGTATCTTGAAAATACAAAAAAAAAAAAAAAGCTAAAGACATAAAACAAAATCAGTGCCAAAATGAGACAGCGTCACTTATGATTTAGCACGTTATATGTTGAATTAAAAAAAAAAAAACAAAAAAAAAACAAAAAAAAGAACATAAAAAGAAAAAAAAAACAAAGAATACACTTGTTAGTTAGACGTAGATTAGTTAACTTTCTGTTGAAGTTCCCTTAAGCCCTTCTTTTACGACTTGTTTTCTTATTTTTAAACTATCGTACGAGTTGGTTGAACCATCGCCTTTTTTATTACATATTTTGTATACATATTCATGACACACACAAACACACACACACGAAACTAAACAATAAAAAAGGAAAAGAAAACATGATCTGTTCAGAGTGTTAGTTTATAAGTTTTTGATATATCTGATAATTTTTTACGCACTCTTTCTCTGTTTGATTTGTTCATCTCTCATGTTGCAAGTCACAATGAAGTTCTTACTATAAACATATATATATATGAAATATATATCCTAGATCTAGTTACAAGTTACTCGTTTTGTTCAATGGATTATCTCTCTATATATACTATATACCCACACTTATGCTGCTAGGCATAATTAGTTTTTAGTTATCTGATTTGTTAATTATCCCCACTAACTCACATTTTTATTTGTACTGAAAAAAAAGAAATGTTTCTGTTACCCACACAACACACACACACAAAACACCACCATCCTTATTATTATTAATTATTATAATTACAAAAAAAACAAAATCATATAATGCGATTTGTAAAGAGCTTTGCGTAAAAAGACAATACACAAAATCCAAATGAAATCAAAAACAAAGAGGAACAATTTGTTATTCATGGAGTTTATTTTACTTTTTCAGTTTTCAGTTTCAAAATTACACAAATCTGGTATTATAAATTTATACATATACAATGCATACCCTGTAAACTTATTGTTTTAGTTAGTTTCTTTGGCTCTCTGTCGTGTCACATCTTTGAAGTAGATGAGTGCACATAATGTAGCATACTTTGTTTATGTAAAAACTCACAATACACACACACAACACATATGTAAACAACTCATTGAACTACATAAAACATATCTCAATAAAGTTTTGTTCTCTGTTTCAAATGCACAACAAATATACATAATCTCTGTATTTAAATCTTTGTTTATCTTTATTTGCTTATATACGTTTATTTTCTTAATTTCAGAGGATTCCAAGCTTAAGCACACTGCCTTTCTAAGATTAACATTTATACATTAATTGATATAGCTTTTCTATTTACTCAATATAGACGCCTTGTTGACGTAAGCTGAAGGTTTGCCATTTATTTTTCATATTTTGGAGGAGACGGCAAGGTCAAGTGGTAGTTGTTGCAGGCCGCCAGCTGAAAGGTGTGTAAAACCTTAAAATATGATACATTTAATAAAAACAGCTTCCATCTCGTTCCAGTTGTATGCTTAGGTCCCGGAAACTTGTAAATATATCGTGCGCTTAAGTATCGAGCATCTGGAGAATATAAAAACCAAACACCTATTCATTTGCTGTCGCATACAAATTTTCAAGAACTGTACATTTTAACAACAAACTAAATCGGACGCTCTGTAAAAAATCTGTATTCTAAAATGTTGTACGATAGCCAAGAAAATCCGTTTTTTAAGCTTGTAAAGCGCGCTATTTTTAACGAAGTAAATTTATAAATAAAAGATCGAAATAATATTTTTATTTCTGGTTTCTGGTCAGATTTAAAACCGGTATGTTGTAGCTGAATGAAAGCATTGACAAATCAGATGAGGGTTAGCCAAATTATTTTCCGTTTCAACCTGGGTTTCTGTGCTTATTTTCGGGCGAGAGACAAGTTGCGTCGAAGCTGTGTGCATTTTAAACTATCTGGATGTGGCTTTAAATTAAACAATTTCAAAGCAGACAAAAAACATTCTTCTTAGATCTAAGCTCAACGATATGAATTCATGTTCTGTGTGTAATTAACTGTGTAATTATAAAAGCTAGCTTCTAAGTGTAATTTTTTAGAGAAACAAAGCAAGGCTGTGTGTTCTGACTAGATTGTAAGCTGTCTTCACTACCCGATAATGGAAATTGGTATGCAATTTGATAGGGAGAGTAGTATTAGTTTGGAAAAGCGCAGAAGTATTTGCTGATGCTAAACGTAATTCTAGTGATAAAGTGAATGGATTATATGTGTACTTTAAGTAAAACGTGTTTGTATGAGCAACACAACCCCACACTCACACAACAAACACACACATCAGCAGCATCCAAACAGAATAAGTAAATCAATAAAAGGTGTCATGATTTTTATAAAAAAAAAAAGAAATAATAAAAAAGAACGCATTTTTACTGGAAATAAGTTACACAAACTGGCGCTGGATAATTTATCAAAAAATGTCTTGAGCCAGAGAAACTTTGCGATGAAAAACTTTCAGCCAAGGCGACTTCGGGGAAAAAATAAACGAACGAAAGACGTACAAAATGTTGACGACTGCGAGAGAGAGCGAGAGTTGTAGTAACTAAAGGAAAACTTCAACAATAAACGAAATATTTTGCTAAACTTGCGATTTGCATATGAGAAACTTTATGCCAATTGTGGAGGGCAGAGGCGGCAGCTCGAGGGTGCCGGAGCCAGGCGAGATCCTGATTCTAAGGCAACGGAATGGGGAGCAGGACGTGTAAACAAATTTACCAACTACGTGACGCAGCAAGTTCGTTCCGGTTCCCAGTGCCTCCGACTCACTCACTCCCTTTCAGGCGTTGCATAATCCAAATCCAAGTCAAGTCTTAACGCAAGATTTATTCCCATTTAAATCATGCGTGGCAAAGTTTTCTCCGAGCAAATGCCAACCGTTACAGGAGGAAGGCTATGTCGGCGCTTACACGGCAATAATTTCGTCTCTTGGCATATTCAAATATTTTGACATTTGATTAAGCCAAAAACTTTTCGGCATTTCTTTCTGGCCGAATCTTTGAGAAAGAAAAGCGTTGCAACAATAGTAAGGTAGGAAAATTGATTGCTCGCTTGGGATAAGCACCCCATTGATCAAGGCATCTGATGACTATTCGAGGAAATCTACTAGGAAAATCGGAAATTGGACGCCTTGTGAATATGGTAAAGTTTCTAAAAGAAAGCAAAGGTTGCGAATCGAGGGGGAATTTGTCGTAATCTATTTTGTATTTTTATATTTACCTAAATTTTTGGAATCGCTGGGAGAAGTAGATGTAGCTAAAGAGACAGATTTCCTTGCTTTTCTAAACGATTCAGGATGGTGCATAGGGAAGCCCAGACACAACCAGGAAAGAGAGGGTGTGGAGAGCACAACGGAGCCTAGCTCTAATTGAAGGCTCGAGCAGGAGCCTCACCACTCATAGGTAGGTATGTACCTGTCCTTTAAATAAATAAATCGTAAACAACTTCAAGGTAAAGGTTGTGTATTTATAGACATTTACCTCGCTCAACCCTAAGATCCTTGAGCACTATTCCTGCTCACCCATACCTCATTTCCCTGACAACCTCTCAACTAACGCTTAATCGAAATCCCATCCGTTGCCTCGGCCCCAACATCCCATCTGGTTAACAATTCGCGAGCGTTTGATGAGATCTTTTGTCATGCTCCACTGGCCAAATCGCTATTTAGGCCACTAAATTTGAGCCACATCAGCGAAGCGTGTACTCCCATCCACGAGCCGCCTGTGATATTGGGAGGACATGTGTGCAGGATGTGTTTCTCCAATCTAGACATGAACATGAACACGGACAGGAATCCGGACACGAACATGGACCATATTGGGGTGGTAGTGGAGGAAAAGCATCGTCGCTGGGAAAACCGAGGCAGATTAGCAAAGTTTGTAATTACGTTGGTAATTGATTAGGTTCGAACAACAAACTGCTAATAAGATTATTGCAGTTGAGAACAAACCGAGCTGAAAAAACAAAGCCCAGGCCGACGCCCACAGCCCGCTAAATTATCCTGCAACTGGGGTAGCCAGAGATGGGGGGCACAGAGTGGCGAGGGGGATACCAAAATGGAAGCGATTTTGTGGCACAAGTTTAGCATACAGGAAGAAAAAAGAAAGAATTTCTAAATTTGAAAACAATAAAAATTAGAAAATACAAATTAAAAATGGAAATATTTTGCCTTGTTTGGTTTTTTATTTATTTAAAAATTTTATAAGATTATATACAACGTTTTGTCAAGTTTGTAAAGTATTGGCATTGTCCATTGATCTCCAGATTTCTCTAGATTTTTCCTTGAAATAAATTTTTTTTAGTGTGATGAGGAGCATCCTTTCAGAGCAATCCCTTTCCCTTCTCTGCCGCAGTAACATCCGCTGTTTGTTTGCACAATTTGCACAGCGGGCGGGCGGTTGGAGCTCGCAGGAAGGGCGTGGTTGGGGCCACAGTAAGCTCACGCAAGCCGGAAGAACAACAATCGACCACCGAAATAACAATGGATTTGGCGCGTTTGCCCGTTTTTGGCATTGGGCGTATTGTTAATGGCATTGCACGCACATCGATGGCGACGGTGGGGGTTCCCCAAAATCAGAGGAGTAAAAGGGATGACTGCCAAGGGAGGAAACGGAGAAGACCTAGAGAGATGGGATGAGGCTGGGGATGAATGAGAGAGCGCAGAACACAAACAATTTAGCGGCAAATGCAACGTGGACAAACAATCTGTGGCCAGAAGGGTTTGTGTGCCAAACCAAAGGCGAAGGAGTTAAAGACGATGGCCAGCGATGGGGATAATCCTTCGTGGGGGCCGAAATAATAAGGCGAACAGTGGATTATTGGAGCTCTACGAAATAGTCCAAAGTTCAGCTACATTATAAAGTTGGTGCTAAAAAATGTTTCAAATTAAAGACAAAGTTTCTTTATTCTATAATTTGATAAATTTTTGTTCAATATTTAAAAATAAATAGTAGCACTTGCTTAATATAACTACTCAAAGGTTCCAGCATCTGATCAGTTTCAATCGAACCTAATCGGGAGCGACAACAGCTGATTAAAATCCTTGGCAGTCCACTTTCATTGCATCCTGCCCGTCATCGTCATCGATCCCACTTCAAATGGAACTCGAATTGCACTAACATACGCGAAGGCAACTCTTTCTTCCTCCACAAAGAAAAATGTCTTAAAAATTAAAAACAAAAAAAAAAAAAAAACAAGTTAAGATGACTTAAAAGTTATCAACGAAGGCTTGAATTTAAACTACATGTTACAACAAAACAGAAATTCATTTAAAATTAAATATTAAAATTTGGTATAAATTTTATTTATTTCTTTTGTATATTCTTTCCAGCGTTACAGTAATTGGTGTGACTATTCATTACCTAGGCATTCATTCATTTATTTAAAAATATATTATGGTAGTTATGAATTATATCTTATATAAACACAGTAATAAGTTTATTTGTTGATCAAGTTTTAGCAGACTAATTTACCTTAGTAAATATTTAAATATTTGTTCGTATTTTCTAAAAATTCAGTTTCGTTACACTCGAATTATTTTTTCTCAGTGCATTCAGCGAAACGAATTCGATTTTGAAGGAGAAACCGAAACTCGCCTGGGAATCGCTGCAATTTTGCACGTGAACACGCTCAGCGTTCTTGCTACGCTACGCTCCGCTCCGTCGCCCTCCGGATGCAGTCCCCGTCCCCCCTCTATATATCCGTATCACTTCCAGTTCACTTGACAGATACGGAGGAGGGTCGAGAGAGCCGGGAGGCGTGGCCAACCGCCTTGCCCGAATCGCTTCTTCTGGCTCTGTTTTGAAATGCATTGGCAGAGAGACATGAGAACGGATGGCCCAGGGATGTGGGGAACGGGGGACTTGGGAGCGGGCACTGGCGTAGGTTCAGGGGTGCAATTGTTATTTTTGCAGGTGGCTGGGAATCAGAGAGACAGGGGTCATGTTGGCGATGGTAAAAAAATCTCGGCAACTAACCTAGTTTTTGTGTTCTTTTCATGCCACAGTTGCCTCTCGATGCAGCCAACTGCGAGTGCGGCTTTTATGACAGGCGGTTCGGTTCGGCTTTCGCCCCATCGATATATGATTGCCTTGTTTTGAGTATGTGTGTGTTCGCAGGTGTGTGAAGTGTAAGGTGTGAGCGTTCAAAATTCGTTACTTGTGGGATATTGCATATTGATTTGGCAAATGTGCCGGGGAGTTGCTGTTGGGAGTTGGCTGAGCGACAGGTGAATATGGTTCAGCCAAAAACTGGGAGATCACCCTGTACTCTGAATTCTGTGATTAAATTTTAGTCCTTGGGGGAAGAAATCTGAATAAATGGAAATGGATATGTTTAAAGTTAAGAATAAGTTTTATTTTAATTAAAATGTGTGCGATTGTGGCTGACTTCGAGGTGATAATATTTTTCCAAGTTAGTTGCTAGCTATAAAATAAAATAGCTTCATTTTAATAAAATTTAAAACATAAAATATGTCTACAAATTCAAGATTGGTTGATGTGTTTCAAGTCATCCCCGGAATAAGTTAATATCATTTCAAGTCCAGCTTTCGCTCAAACTAAACAATTTCCGGCCAGGCGAGTGGCCTAATCACATCAAAGTTCGACCGGTTCGGGCCCGATTTTTCCGCATTTTTCACCTTCTCCCCGCACCGTTTCCGGTTTCCTTTGGCTGCAATAACAAAATTTATGCGTCCTGTTGTTTTGCCGAGTTTTCCCCCGACTGGCGGCTGTGCATTTTTATTACACGAAATGTTATTTATTTATTTATTTTTGCGGCAAAACTTATTTCCCCCAGTTTCTTTCTTCTCCCCCGCCGGCCGTTGATTACGCAGATTTTCCGCAAGGGGTGAGAGGAGGCCGCAGGCCAAATCAAAATAAAAATGAAAACGAAAATAAAGGAACGGAACGGAAAAACAGAAACATTAAAAGCAGCCGCTGCCGCCGCTCAATTGAAGTGGTGGAAAATGGGTGGGAAATCCCCAGCTCGAAGTCTTGCCAGTTG
The DNA here is from genome assembly GCA_018904815.1 of Drosophila ogumai. Lineage (NCBI taxonomy): Eukaryota > Metazoa > Arthropoda > Insecta > Diptera > Drosophilidae > Drosophila > Drosophila ogumai. The sequence continues at coordinate 4,056 of JAEIIJ010018453.1, read as the reverse complement.
TGTTTCCTTTGATACCGCAGCGGTGCACGTGGAAAATAACAAGCGCAAGATGCTGAGGAAAAACTTTGTCATACAGCGGCCAGAAAATAAGAAGCTCCTCCTTTCCCCCCGCCGGAGAAGCGAAAAGTTTTCCATATTTCTCAGCTCAATTTAACTGCCACACATTCGACCATAAATTTGAGCCGCACACTAAATTCCATGTCATTTCACCCGCTTTCAGCATTTCCTTCAACTCGGCTTTCATTTCATTTGATATTTTGCCGGGTGTCGGGGCCGGGGCTGGTGCCAAATCTAAATGAAATCAAACTCATGTGACAAAATGGCTAAAAATGCATTTTATTACACATTCATACGGTTCGCTACGGTTCGGTGAGGTTCGCTTTGGCTGGATTCCGTCCAGTTCAGTTGCTGCTCGGTTGGTCTGCTGTCATAAATTTGGAAAAAGCATTCTGCAGCATGAGAAAAACTCAATTAAAATGGACTTTAGCTTTATTTCTGCGTGACAAGACGCAAATCAGAATATTTCACTCAGTCTTTTCCGTCAGCCACTGGCCCCCTTTTGGCCATTGCACAGTTCGAAGCTCTCGGGCCAAGCCACAAAATGTACATAAAATATAAATACAACTAGAAATGGCCAAAAGTATTCCCGAGTGGGTTGAAAGCGAAGATTAGGTGCTCTCACCTGAGAGATTAACTGAAAGAGTAGCTCAGAAATAAGAGATAAACAACAAGAACCGACCAAAAAGGGAAGGGTCTCTTAAAATACAAATCTTTGTGGCTTGAAATAGTTTTATTTTAGATTTCTATTTTTATTTTTGTATTTATTTATTTAGCTGTTGCTATTTTTCTTATAACTTTAATATATTATTTAAACCATACCCTTACCTCTGACCGATAAAGGATGGTTTTTTATAATTAGTTAATATTTAAAAGATTAATAATAATAATACATTCTCGCTTCTCAAAATACCCATTAAACGGCTACGGCTTTCGAGCTGTTACAAGCCCGATCCCTTAGTCACATTTATCTAATTCCCTAAGAGTATTCGCAATCTGACCTGCCTCTGGCTGTCTTCATTTGAAATGCATTCATCTTTTTCCTGCATATGTGTGTCTCTCGTTGGGGGTTTTGAATTTTTGGGCTCTCAGGACCCAAAAAACTGCCACACGATTCAGACAACAAGTAGACAAGTTACTGACAACACTCAGCACACACCCAACACACACTCGCACACACACTCAGATCCAGACTCATTTCAGCTTAATGCTGTGGTCGGCTGCTCCAACATTTTTTGGCTTAGAGCTCGGTTGGCAGACTTGCCCCGACTTCGTCCGACATTCGGTTCGGTCTGGGGTTCCCCCCATTTTCTGGGGGAAAACGTAGAGTTGGATGCCCTGCTAAGAAATCAACTTTCTGGCTTTTGCGGTTCCGGGGGAGGCAATGGGCTTAAAAACTGAATTTTCCTTCTAATTGGCGCACTTTTGTTTAGCATATTACGTATACGCCTTGAGGGACCGGTCTGAGGTTTCTTTCCCTCGTTTTAGTTTTAATTTGTTCTTTTTCCGGTTGGAATAAGTGTGGTTGTTAGTGTGTGTGTGTGTGGATTAAAAGTCTTGTAAATATCTAACAAGCTTGGCAATTACCATGTTGTATATGCCTAATGAGAGTTAGTTGAACTAAATGTGAAAGGTGGGTGTGTTCTTTTGGGCCTTGGTACTTGAAGGCGGCTAAGAATGAAGAATATTTAAAATAAGGAACATTTCTAAATTAATTAAGGTTTTTTTTATACGAACAATTAATATATTTATTTTTTTGCGTTCAGAATACTATAAATATAATGGAAACCGTATTACGAAAATCTCTAATATTTAGAAATGATTTATTTATTTGTTATTTTATTGTCACTTTAAAGGCAATCTTGATTTATTTTTATATTGTGCACATTAAAGTAGATGGAACCCGTAAAATTTGATTAGAATGTTTCATTTATTCCGCCCACCATTCAAAGTGATTTTCAGCATTTTATTTCAGCGACTCTTCACTTTATTTTCCCGGATTTCCCCATAAAATATTCCTATGCGATCCCATCATTTTTTTCCATATGTTCCTCGGTGTATCCTGGCCAATATAACTCATCCCACCCTGTTCCGGGATCTCAACCCTTCGCACGTTGATGTGAAGCACACTCGCATTTGGACAAATCAACTGGCATTCGGTGCCTGTGGCGTTGCCTCTGGCTGTGCTATTAAATTTATGACGCAAGTAAATTGAATTTTAAATTTGAGTATGACAAATGTGCCACGCCCACCTGAACTGAGCTAGGGGATGGAAATTGCCTATGAGTTCTAGGGCACAAAAGTCATAAGTCCGCAGCAAAAAATGTGCTAGAACTCGCAGCAGCAACAACAACAACTGCAGACGTGACTCGAACAAAACATATAACCCAAATGTGTGGGCGTGGCAGGTGTTTTGCAGGCCGCCCGTTTTCCCAAAGTGTTGACGCAACGACTAACTGAAACTGCCGGGCCTGACTGATTGAGTGAATGTGAGATTGACTGACAGAGCTGGCGGGTTTTTCCAAGGGGGTGGGCATTGGACAGCCCCACATAGGGGCAGCAAATCAAAATCAGCACAACTGTAATGGAAACGACAAATACGTGCGTTGTTTTTCAAAAAATCAAATGAAAAGCCAGGGTAGGTGGAATGGTCGAATGTGTGAATACTCTAAATGCAAAAATTTAAATTATCTCAGGAGCACTTAAACATTTTTCTTTTAAATAAACACTTGTGGAATTTATTTTTGATTTTATTGCTTACCTTAGTTACTTAAATCAATTATTCCTAAGTTATGATTTATTCATTGAAAAATGTTTGGAAATACTTTTGAAGGAAATACATACGTTATACGTTCAGAAAATAACATTTCGTAGAAAGTTAAGAACAAATTTAAAAACTTAACTTAGGTAATATTTAAAACCATTTCTTTATCTCATATTAAATCTAAAATTATATCTTAAATGACAAGAATTATCTTTAAATGTTATATCTAAGTAATATTTTAATTCTTGTAGCAAAGCCAATAAAAAATGGCTCATCAACCTCTCAAAGAGAATTATATTCCAGCCAGAAACGACGCAAACAAATTTTAAAGCCTCCCACCAATTATTAAGGTAACGGAAAAATGAAAATCGAACAATTTTCTTTCTATTAGCTTGAAAAAAATAAAATATGCAAAATTATACTCACACTCCGTCCTTTGGAAAAACTCCACTCCCTCGCAAACTTGAGAATTCCTCACACGTTGCCGCATTTGTTTTGCCATTGGCATCAAATGTAGCGTTAACTTTAGCTCTCCCTTCCATCTGCCCCGGGAAAATCTCGGTGTGGAAATCAAATTACCAAAAACTCAACCGAAATGCTCAGCAAAAAACTCACGTGTCACGATGCACTTGAGACTTTTGGCGCATTTGTCTGTCTGTCCCTGTGTCGGTCGCCTTTCCCTTTTCTGATTTCCCGGGTACCGAGTCCCCAGGCTTCTGTATCCTGTCTCAAATCTCCTTTCAGCTTTCTCCTTTTGGACTTGTCATTGTTTTGAACAGGAGCTGGCGACAGATCCCGGGATAGACATTGACATTGTCTGACAACGCAAATCAAAAACGTATCAAATAAAAGTTTGTACTTTTCCCTCATTTCCCCGTGCTTCCTTTTTTTTTCTGTGCCCACTCAACACGTGCTTACCTCTGCCAGTCCCCACCGGGGATAATTTCCGAGGCATTGCGACAATTTTCGTATTTTTGTGGATATTTTCAGCCATTTGGGAAAATCAGGAGGAACATCAGAGGCGATGACACAGAGATAGAGCCTATTTTCGCTAGAGATGACTTGTCGAAGTGACAGTAAATCAAAGGGAGATCGAAGGCCACTTGAAAATGTAAAATTTGTTTTACATGATAAAAGTACAAGGAAGATTTTGAGGGATGCTTAACTCTATTTTATTATACCCTTGCAGGGTATTATAATTTCAGTCAGAAGTTTGCAACGCAATGAAGGAGACC
>JAEIIJ010018449.1:0-71670 GCA_018904815.1 Drosophila ogumai | reverse complement strand
AATACTTCCATTATTCTTATTTTCAAATATTAAAAACAAAACGTAATAAATGCTGGCTGGTAATTTTTACTAAAAATGTCAAATACAATTTAAATTATATTAACAAAAAACTAAAAAACAAAAAAAAAACTAAATTATATTATATATTATACATATTTCCTACATCTACTCCACACTGCTTGCCCACTGCTTTCAGACCTGCTGCTGACCACTGCTTGTCCTCGTGTAAATGGTAACTTGTCGCTAAACAGCTGAGGTCGTTCGTGGTTCTCCCTGCTAAGAGGCCGCTCAGAACGCTCTGTTCTTGCTACAAACAAATCGCACGCGAGTTCGAATCCCACTCGAGGTGAGAAATTTTAGCTACGCTTTCCTTCTGCGCTTGGGCAAGGGTGCTTATGCTATTCCAAGCGTACTTACTCTAATCCGCAAAAGGTAGATTAAATCGTTCGCTCTCCATTGCCGTTGACGCTGCACTATAGCTCCATATATCCAAGTGGGCATTGCAGTTCTAATAGGGGTGAATACAATACTTTTTTCGATATTTTTCCCCAACTTTACTCATTAGCATGCTGTGTGCACTTGACCCAAAATCGAAAAACCATCAATTCGTTGATGTCGTGACACATTTGCCTATTTTGTGGCCAGAAGTTTACTAGACGGCGGCAGCAACCTTCGGGCTCTTGTCGCATAAATATGCCTATCGATCGGAAATTGGAATTTATTGTAAGTTCGGCCTGAGGGGATCCGAGAAATGCGGTCAGAATTTATTATAAATAGAGCTATATACATATCTCTGTCTGTTGGAGACAAACTACCCGTACACTGAAGGAGAATCTATATCATACAGAGTTGAGATTATCTTCTTTTGCAAATAATAGAAAATTATAATTTTTACATTCATTTATTGAAGAGATAGCCCTAACGGAGAAAGTGCCAACAATTCCGAGCAGACTGGAAGAGATGTCTAAACTGAACCCCGAGTTAGTGGCACGCTTTGACTTTGGAAAGGAAGAGTCTGCCACAGCCACACCGATGTTGCAAGACTGGTCATTGTCTAATCAATCGCCAATGTCAAGTAGGTCTTATCCATATCCTTAAATTTTCTGAGGATTATCTTAATTTTGCCAGAATATACATATATAAAATACAATTTACAAAACTGCAAGAGATTTTTTTTAAGTTTTGCTAACAATATTAAATGTAACTATATAAACTTACGCGTTTACTTTACTTTTTCATTCAATGTGTAGGCTTTTTAGGTTTTATTTTGCGTGCTCCCGTCTTCTTCGGTCTAAGTCTGAAGGGTATTAAATTGGGGAGAGATACCTTTTGGCCGCCTAGCCCTCCCCTTTGGAGCAGACACTTTGGGCGAAGGCTGCGAAGCCTTTCCTAGATTGCTCTATCAATGTAGCCCATTCTGCATTTCGAAGTTAAGGTCCTCCAAATTTGGTCAGCTTCTCTAAAAAGCGCATTGCCTTCAAGCTGCTCTTGGCCCTCCCGGTTCTTGGAGCGCCACTTGATGAAGTCCCTTAACAATATACTGAAGGGTATGCAAGGCCCGGCCTTTATTATAAAAGGTTTTCCTTCAGAATTTTTAAAAATTTCACAACTAATTTACGACAAATTTTGTAAGGCTATGAAACTGAAACTTTGGGAGCACGTAGACTGTTTAGTAAAAAGGTCTTTCTGGATGTGACAATCCTATTTGAAAGCCCATTGTGCAAAAGCCTGCTCCGACAACGGGCTGCCACGATTCAAGTCCGTTTCAAGTTAGCCGCCGCCGCCTGTGTCCGGTCGTTCTAACTCGGCCCAAAGGTGACTTTAGCAAACTGTCGTCTGCATTTGGCATTTGGCTAAGACGAACAAAAACAGGAAAATGACCGAAAACAATGGGGCCGCAACGACCGAGGGGCGTTGTGTGGGTTAAGCGGTTCAATGCAATACCATTTTCAGCCAAGGCGGCGATCGGTGATCGCTAATCGGCATCCCCGACCACCGGTGAGGGAGACTGGTCACGTCAAGTGCTATTCCCACAGCACAGTGGTTAAAGGGTTGGGTTCTAGATAAAGTTTATATTGAAGATATTGTAAGAATTCTATTTAGTAAGTATTATCGGATTTTTTTAAGAAATGTCCAAGAATTCTTTAGACTTTACTAGTATTTAAACTCTTTCAGTCCTGCCGCAAAACTAAACTGAACTAAGTAATATACTAATCCCTTAAATGAAAAATTAAATCAAATCCCACGACCACTGTGCCTGATCTAGCGGCCCCACTGCTTGACATTTACAATTTTGCAGTTAAGAATTTAAAATTTGCACGGCATTTTATATATAGCTGCTGGTTTCGCACATCTCTCGGCTATATTGCTGCGCAAATCGGGGTGTTTCGGGGGCTAATTATGCCAGTGACAATAGAGTCTCTCCTATTCACTGGCACTGGGCTGGGCTGGTGCAACAAATTGCGAAAATAAAAGCATGAAATCTTCTTCATTTGTTTGGGATTTTTTCTCGTTGCAGTTTTTGTTTGTGCGAAATGTCAAGCCATGGCGCAAATACTTCACCCGAAGGTGCAACAAAGGCGCAGGGGGAAAACAGCAACAAATGACAGCAGCAGAAACAAGTTGAACTTTACGTTTTTCTTAACTTTAATCAAGTTTCTTGGCTGGCCGCCGCTCTCTGCGATGCAAGGCATTCGCTATTGTTGTTGCTTCTTCGTTTTTGTTTTGACTGAAGGTCGTTGCTGCTTTTGCCCGCAGTTTTGAATGCAGCACAATATTTTGAAAGTTGAACTGCTTGCAACAGAGTTTTTGAAGGCACTTTTTAAGGGATTTAAACCAGAGTTCTGGTTAAAAATTGTATAATAACAAGGTGAAGTGAAGTCAGGAGTTCATATAATCTATATTTAAATACTTCAAACTAAAGTAAAGTCCATTAGAATCAACTCTAGTTTGTGGGAACAACTCCGTAAATAACTCAATAAAACCACACATTTTTGTTATATCTCCCCCATCAAAGGGTAATCAAAGTCACAAATAAAGACACTCCCAGTTAACAATGACTAGATCTAGGCCTTAAGGTATAGGCCCCATAAATTGTGGGGTGCTTAACCAAGCACAACTCACTTCCTAGATCTCTCTGACATCATAAACCCCACACCCAGTTCAGTAAACCCGATATTATTACTTCCATTATGACTCTTTTTTGTTTGCTTCTTTTGACAAAATTTCATTTAATTTACTCACTTTTAATGGACTTCGGCGAACTGATCAGAACCAACGTTGCAAAAGATAACAAAATAATAATCGTAAAAAAAGAAACCAACAGAACTGAAAATGGAGAACAATAAGCTTCCGACGCCGGTGGCGATAATATCAAACACAAATAAACTTGAGAAATCTGTCGAGAAGAGTGGACAGTGGCGTTCTCGCTAATTAGAAAATAATGCCCGAAGGCGGCAGCAAGGTCCAAGGTCAGGCTTGAAAGTGATTCCGTCGCGAGTTTGTCGCCTGAGTCTTTTGTTTGACTTTCTTAACATCACAGAATTTGGCCAGCTATTTGGCTTACATCAGCCGGTTTGCCCAACATCGCATTCCGATTTAGTTTTTAATTATATTTACTAATACTCCACTCCCCACTCTCGGAGGCAGTCGGTTAATTACATATGCAAACTTGTTACACAAAGCAAGCCGAAAGCGAGCACCGCCGAGCAGTGAAACCGAAAGCAAAATAACACAACTGCAAAAACCAAAATCAAAACAAAGAAAACTGTTGCAAGGCAACGGCTCAGCTCGGCCAGCACAGCTCTCCAGCTGGTTGGCTTTTATTGTTGGCCAAACACACTGAGCACTGAGCACTGGAGCACCCACTGGGCAGGCTTTGCTGGCTGGCCAAAATGTGTGGCAAGTAGCAACTAGCAAATGGCAGAGAATGCGCAGCTCCAAACAGATTGTCAGCAAATAAACAAATTTCACATCTACTCATTGTCGGAAATAGGGGGAAATATTTGCGGAGGCAGCAGCCCCACAGATGTTTGTGGTCCGATAAGTGTCCAACAAACAAAGGTGGCTAAGTAAATAGGGAGCTGTTGCCAAGATCTATAGCGAGTAAGTAATAATAAACAATGGTCAAGAGAGGAAGTTGCTTTTTGTTTGGAGTTTAACTTATAATTTTTTAATATTTATAGGAAGCAGGTGACTTTATGTCATAAAAACAAATAAAGTAAGGCATTCAAAAAAAGGTCTCCACTTCCTTATCTAAATTTTGTCTAAATTATTGCAAATTACAAAAGATACAAAAAAGCTTAAAACTAAATCATTTAGCTAAGTATAAATAGTCTTCCTAGTTACTTAAATATTTTTATAGATTTTTTTCCTCTGCATTCCTGACCTTTGCCTGCAAAAACCCAAAGAAACCAAAGCACATTCCCACCTTACCAGCCCACCTTACCAGTTGTCGTTAATCATGGCTACTAACATGACAGAACCCTTTAATTGAACACCGTCTAATACCTAATGGAGGAAGTGGCTCCACAGATATGTCAACCACGGGAATGCGGTCTTTGGATATCGCGGGGACAGCTCCACACCCTCAAAGAGTGTCGGTTCGTAATTGCCTTCACCCACTTCACACCCCCGCGGCCGGAGTGTACAGGCAAATTAAATACAATTAAGGCAGAAATAATTGCCAAGTGGCTACAGCGATTCATAAACAGGTTTCTGGTTTCTTCTGGCCGGGATTAGAATGTGGCTCGTTCTGTTCTCTGGCTCTGTTGTGCGGGTGTTGGCCGAGGGACAGTCGCCTTCTAATAATGCCCATGTCCTTGGCCGGGGGCTGTGTGTGCCCACAAATGATTGATTGGAATTTTCGCTCTCTCGTATAGACAACACGCGGATATTGTGTTATTATGCGGAGTCGGAAACATGCATAAATCAATTATGAAAACCAGAAAACGAACGGAAAGGCGATTTAAACTGGTTAAAAATAACAAATCCCAGAGTGTGTTGCTTTTCACATTTATTTTGCAGCTCGTTTGTGGCATTTGCATAAACAGTGCAACTTTGTACAGCAATTATACGCAGATTTTGGTCAATGGGCGAACAGGTTGCCGCCGAGAGAGGCTCTAAAAACAAACTAAACTCGGCTAAACTGGGTGACTGTAACACGGACTGGAGAGCTGGCTAGCAGGTGTCTTGGTTCATATTCGGGTTACATAAATTAAGAGTCACCTTCCCCGTGGGAAAAGCGCGTCTCATCAAAATACCCGAAATTGAAAGCATTTTTCAGTGGAAACCGCATAAATTTGTAAAGCATTTAAGCTTAAAAAACCCAAGATGCGCCGGCAGCGCCAACTACTGGGCGTGTCTGCCCAAAAGCAAAAGCAGAAACACAAAAAACAAAAGCAGATTCGTGCCAAAACCTTTACGTAATGCCCCGGCTGAGGTCAGTTTTCGGGGCGGTGAAATGAATGAAAGGCCGCCGAGGTTGGGCCCAGCGAAACGAAAGTGAAATTTCCATCTCCCTTCGAACATCGATTGGAGGCAATTTCTCATTGGCTTCGCTTGATTTTGGGCCCCTGCCATTATTTCTTAAATTAAATAATCATCGTCAATTTACATCTTTTCTTTTGTGTTTTGGTATTCAAGCCCAAAGGGTAGGTCGCTTATATTTTTAATAAATTGATTTCGGGAAGGGGAGAGATGATTGAATGCAGACATTTGGTAAAATCTGAGATAAAGGGAGATTTTCTGTAAGGGAGTTGCATTGAATTCATTTAAATTTTATAGGTTTAAAAGTGAAATGTAGAATATGATTAAATTCTTAAAAAAAAGAAATATCAGATAAGAAATTAAGAACAATACAATGTACATTACACGTTCCCTGTAATTTTCTAAAATTTATGGAAATTTGTTTTAAGTTTCTTTGAAATTGTTTGAAACTAATGCCAGAAAAGTCTCTCAAAAATGCCATAAAATACATATTAATTCCCATTTAAATTGCCATCTAAAAATGTGTAAATCTTAAAAACCTTTTAGGCCAAAACTCTAAGATTTATGTCAGTTTTTACCCAAATAACTTGCCAAGTCAGCTCGATTTCCACAGATTTTTCACATAAAAGGACAATGGCAATGTAAATGGCCGAGTTTGCGGCTCGTTGGAAATGGCAAACGAACATGAAAAACTTCTTAGGATGGAAAATTCTTTAGCCGGTTTTGGCCAGGTCACCACTCCCGCCAAAAAACTGGTTCAATTCCAGCTCTAAGCTCTAGGCTAAGCCCGTGTGCGGGTGGCAGGCACTCTACAGCTCCCTTTCCCCTTTCGAGCCCCCTTTTTGTGAATTCCGCTCACAAACAGCACGACTTGGCTTAAAGGCAAAACTTCAGACTTCCAATTCCAGCTCCAATCCAGACTTTGGCCCTTTGGTTCGTTTTGGGTTTCTTTGCGGAGCTCGTGCTGGGTTCAAAGTTGGAGTGTGGGGCGATGTGGGGTCCAAGTCTCTGGGTGAAAGGCCGCCCGCCGCTGCCGTCGTCGATATTCTATCAATTATTTGATGTTTGATTTGTGCTTCACACTCGAATGTTGATTTTTCGTAGCTCCTCTGTTTTCCCTCTCAATTTTTTTTTGGCTTCGTCAGGCTTTTGCTCGTGCCATGTTTTCTTACCTTACGTTTTTTTTTTCTCTTTTTTTAGAGGTGCGACTGCACTTTGTTTACGTTCATTTTTCCATGTTGTTTTTGCAGTTTACATTTTTATTTTTGTGGCTCTCTTTGCGAGCTGCTCTTTGGTGGCTTTATGTAATTTGCAAAGCGTGCTCTAATAAAAGCACCAACAAAAATTATATTGCTAATATTAAAACTAAATTACGAGCGCAAATGCAAACGAGTTTTTTTTTTTTGCGATTGCAAATACTCGTGGCAGCGGTCGTGGATTTGAAAAATAAAAAACAGATTGTTAACTGGGTGCCGAAGTGGTCTGGTCCGACTTCCTCGGCCCGCGTTTGAACTGGGCTTGGCTTCGAGACTCCATTTGCCTGACTTGACTTGGCTCAGAGCCATAAATCGCATTTAATAAGAGAACAAATCAAACAGAAAAGTGAACAGAAACTAGAACTGCCCCTGAGAAATCAGTTAAGAGGGAAAAATAGTCTAGGAAAAAATGGGATTTACTTTGGGGCTAGTTAGCTTTGAAGCAAATATATTCTATTGATTTAAACATTAGAAAAAGGAAATAAAAAACATTTTTATAGCAGGTTCTTATATAGAAATAATTTATAGTCTTTTATGGATGTATTCCCAAAGACTACAATTGGATGATAAACATGGGAATATTATTATTATATTTTAGTCATGATATGATTGTTTAACTTTACTAGTAAAAGCTGCACTTCTTATCTCGCCCGCCATAAAGCATTGTTTAATAACTTGATTGCTTGGAGCCACGAATAACTCAACTTCACAGAAGCCTTTAATCTAACTTGTATCTCCATTTTTGTGTGTTTTAAGAATTCTACAAAGACTCCACCGACGACCGACTCAAATCTCTGGTATTAGCTTCAGGTCTGCTCCAATTCCAGAAAGACACTCGAATTATCATTCCGGCAACGAAGTTAAATTCCTTGCCATTGTCAGAGCTCAATCTCGATCTCCAATCTGCCATAGATTTTAAGGCAGTTCTCGAGACAGATCCGAAATACCTAAACCCAGGCACGTAGCCAGATCTGCTCCGCAGCCGAAAAAAAAGTGCCAGTGAGTGGTGAGTGGTTCTATATCAATGGAGCAAGCTCCGAAAACTGTAACACGTAGCAAAGAATAGTTGAACTTAGGTGTGAAAAACTGTTGACCGCCTTGGGTTCGCCTCCTTCCATATGTAGTACACAGTTATTTTTCCCAGTTTTTTCTATAGACAGATGCCTTTCTAAGTTGCCTCTGAGGTCTGAGCTCTTTTTTAAGCCAAGTCGTGGTGCTGGTGTTGATTGAATGTCTGGAGACCGTCGAGACTGGGTAACCGGAGGATCGTGTGTCTGCTAGGCCCCTGGTTTTTCTGTGGGTTTCTGGTGGTTTTTGGGCCTTTGGTTTTTCCTTTGCCACGATGTCGTGCTGCCATTGTTCGCATTAGTGTTGCATATTAAGTAATAGAACTGTTTTTCCTGGCCCCTATCTGAATCTGGGGTCTGGTCTCCCTCCATTCGCATCTCTGTGTCTGCCAGCAAGTGGCGCAATGTCTTTTTGACTTCAAAATACTAACTGAGTTGTTGCCATTAAAATGCGAAAGGCAGAAGGAATTTATTGTAGTTGTGTGTAAAAAGGGATTGGTGGGGTTTAATTCTTAAGTAGAAATAGGAGTGGTCAAAAGTGGAGTATAAATTAAATCTGCTGAGTAAAGAAATCAGGAAATTCAATCATGTAAAAGCTGTCAATTACTGGAAAGAAATACCTATAGATATTGTCTGTCTGCTTAATGATTTATTTCCTTGATCATCAATATTCTCTGAACTAACCTTTTCCAGTTTCTATAACCAAAAAGCAAAAAACTTCAAATAAAAAATCAATTTAATGTTAATACCTTTCCTCTTACCCAACAAATTTCATCTCTTTTAATCTATAAATGTCTCATATCGAAAAAGGATTGTGTAACCTTAGCCTACACCCAGAAATACATAATTCACGATTAGATCTGTCTCTCAAAACGGCACAAATTTCGATGCATTGTAATTTTCCGCATAATTTTGCTCAGCTCTTTGGCCGTCTTTCTGTGTTTGTTTTGTTTTCCTTTGGACTGTGGCGAATAATATAAAGAATGGCCAAACAAAAGACAGACACAAGACACAGCTTTTTGCCGCACGCTTCAACGACAAAATGGTCAACAGCAAAGCAATCTTGGCTTAGTTTTGTCGGCCAGGCTGTCTATTGTTGTGTGAATATAGCCGAAGCTATAGCCATAGCTGTTCTGGTTGTCGTGATTTATTGTGTGAACAACAAGGTTTCTGCGATTCCTCCCTAGCTTTTGTTCTGCCTCCGCATTTGCATATTCTCTTCTACTTTTTTTGTTAAGGGTCTAGCGGTGCTTGGTGCGGGTGCCACTTCAAATTGGGCGTGTCCAGCTATCAGGGAAGCCATAGCAGTAAATCCCAGTCAAAGCTCAGTGGGTGCCCAAGTGCTGGGAGCCGGTGAAGTGGTTGGGAAATTGGCCAGAGTTCAATGAACCATCATCATCGCGCCCTGCAGTTCTCGAGTGTTATTAAAGCAAATAACACTTGAGATGGGTCGGTCAGGTTGCCAGCCACCGTCAATCAAGGGTTATCCAGTTATATCCCGAGTTGAATGGCTTTTCAAGAGTGGCAACCACAACGCCAACGCGCCGATATCCGAAATACTAAAGCTGGGGGATTACTTAGCGAAGGAGCTGCTTCTTTGCAAATTGCCAATTCATTGTTGCTTACCCTCCACTCGAGGCACCAATGGCTTGACATTTTTATTAAAAATGCAGACCGGACAGGCGGCCTGCAAATCTGCAATCAGGCGATCTGCCGCACAAAGGGCATATTTTATGCCTGCCGCTCGTTAAGCGGTTGCTTCTTCTCATGTCGCTTTTGCTTCGTTTCGTTGGTTTGTTTGTTGTTGCAGCCAAATTGCCAGCTTTGTTGGTGCTGCTGCTGCTTTTGGGCATCATTTCCTGCTTAAAAGGCCGCCTCCATTGAGCACTCAGTGGGGACTGCAGCTCCTCCGACACATATATCTGAGAGCCCTGCCTGATGAACCGTAATCTCAAGGATAACTGCATACCTTTATTACAGGTTTCACCCTTCCCTGGTTTCCACGTGAGGAGGCTGCCAGTAGCTGGACCATAATTTTCTGTTACAAAAGGCCACAAAGGAAACGAAAGACTTAAGACACAAACTTGTTTTCCTTGCCGCATATCCGCGAAAACAGGCCGAGAGACAAGAGGGAGATAAGGTAACCCATCAGATGTTACATGTTATTGTTTTTTATTTAACGGATGAATTTAAGTTATGGATATAATAATCCTTGAGTTCCCTAGTAAACTATATTAATAAGGCTTTAACTTGCACAAGGTTCACTTATTTCCTTTTATAAATATATTTTCCTTTATAAATATTAATTAATAAAAGCCTTAAAATCCCTTCATTAATACCTTAAACCCCCCTAAACCTTACATAATCTCTTTGTTTGGATTTCCTTCCTTTAACAACCAAATATTTCCCCTCTAACCAAAATGGGTTAATGGCCAGCTTAACCCCATTAACTACCCCCTTTGCCGGAGCTCGTTTAGCAGCGGAAAAATGACAAAAATAGCTAAGAAACGTAATCATGGCAAAATAGCAAAAACAAAAACAAAAACCGCAACAAATACACCTTGAAAATCTCGCCTACAAAAATATTATTTCTCTTTCTCCACCGACATTTAAGGTATGTAATTTTCGACTCCAAAAGGTTTTTAATGACTGCAAATTGAGCCCGGAGTCGAGCCGAGTTGAGTTGAGTTGAGTTTCATTTTGCACTTTGCAACACACAGAGCGGAAATGCCAAAAGACTGGCTTTGATGGCTAAGAGAGAACGCACCAAATGGGTCAAGGATTTAAGCCATTTAGCCACACTCCATTGGCTTCGCTCGGACCAGAGCAGGGCAGGGCCTAATCGCTCTCGTTCAAAGTTCAATTCAAAGAATGGACACAAGACACCTGGCCGGCGCGACTCCAAATATTGGCGGTTGTTATGTCACTGACTCTGGGGACCATTAGCCAAACATGCGGCACAAATGTAGCGATACATAAATATCAGCATAACCAGCGTCCCAGCGGGGTGTCCTAAGTCCCAGCCTGGTACGCGGGTGTCTGGCCGTCTGTCTGCTGAGTCAAATGGGTCGGGCTGTGTGGGTCACTGGGCGGCGTGAATCACTGGGTTATTATGCGGGGTCAGAAGCGCCATTGATTGGTTATTAGTCTGCGGTTAATTGAGCGATATGTGTGCGCTGCAGTTGGTGGGAAACCCGATATATACATAGCTGCCTCTCGGTGTTATTGATCGCCCTGTTCGATCACTGCCTTGCATTGCATAACACCTAGACCCACTCTTTGAACTCTGGCTTCCCCCCTCTGGCTTTGGCTTTGTGTTAATCACTCAATTTGCCAAGACTTTCGCCCCTTTGGCGAACACTTCCGTTTAGTGTCAACGCTTTCTTTTCGCCAAAAGACGAAAAGAAATATTAATTCGAGTCTCGGTCGCCTTTTGTTTGTGATTTATGCGACCGTCGAATTGTCAAAAAGCCCTCCGCCTGGCCAGTTCTGCTCGACTGCCCGTTCGCCACCAAAGTGACCACCACTTGGCCTGGCCGGGAGGCGGCTGGAAGCCATAAAAACCGAGCGAGACTCGACTGGCACAGTTGCAACAAGTTAAGTTAAGTTAAGTTTTGTCGGTGACGCGAAAGTGAAACGAAACGGAGCGAATGCAAAGCCAGGGAAAACGGAGTGCCGTGTTGAGGAAAAGCCAGAGAGCAAGCAGAAAACAGACACCAGAAATCCCAATTAAAAATAAAAGCGAAAATGTGCATGGAAAATCGAGCAGCGAGGCAGCCAGCGAGAAGTAGTAAATGCGTTCAATGCACTTCGATGGGCGGGACTGGCAGTCTTGCCTTACTTTGCTTTGACTTGGCCTGACTCATGGCTCAAGCATCGCCAGGCAAAGCCAATAATACCTGTGTATATATATTTGTATATGTTAGAAAAAGGTAAACGCATTTTGTTTAACTTGCGGAAGTCGTAGGTGTAGCTAGCCAATATGAAAACGCCAAAAGGCAGCCTACAAAGCAAACGAAGAAGCGTAAGAGGAGTCGTTGATTAATGAGAAATGGCATAGTGTTACATATTCAGGCAGAAAAACTAGATATAGGTAAGAGAGTAATGAGGGAAATGGAAAAGTAAACACAGGAAATGGTTGTTAGTTCTGTGGTTACACTTAAATTATAAATATGCTTCAAAACTCAATAGATTTTACACTTTAAACTTATATTTTTACTGCATTTTTACCATTCTAATCATAGCCTAGGTTAGATCTGTAAAAATCCTAGCCTAACCTTATAGTTTCTTCAAGAAACCACCTCCCTTATAAATTCCATACATTACAAATGACTCAAACCTTTGAAATACCCACAATTCCACCCACTTTTTCAAGCAAGACAACCTCAATTTAAAGAATGCAGTTGAAACTTTGCCAAAATTAACATATAAAGCTCATTTTTATCAATGGAGTACGGGTCTCTCCCTGCTTCGCTCAGAACACACCCCGAAAGAGCAACAAAGGAAATACCAATGCAAGGTAATTGCAGTGAATTTTTGTGGGGCGGCGAACCTGGATATAATTCCGAAAAGTCAAACAAAAATGTCAACAACTTTGCCAGCGGAGGCTACCGACCGAGAGACCAGCTTCGATTTTGGTTTACAACCTAGTGACATTTAAGCCAAGTAATTCAACAAATTCAACGGACGTTCAGTTTGGCGGGGTCTAGAATGATATATTGATTTTATTTTATAGTTTTTTTTTTCAGTTAACAAGAAATTGGTTCGACCTTCGGGCTTGGGTTCCCTTGGTCCAAAGTATCAAATGTCTTTATGTTTAGAAATTCTTAAGGTTTTGATTGACATTTCATTTTCAAAGTGATATCGAGTTTCTTTTGATTCTTCTACACGTACAGGCCCACATTGGCTGTACACATAACAAACAATAATTATTGACTTTTAATGCAAGTTCTCCTGGAACTATTTTTGTCATAAACAATGTAATGGTTTTTATAAAGAAAATAAAGACAAGTGTCAAGATATAAACAGAAAATTGAATTAATTCTTTCATTTTAAGATCAGGTCTTTACGTCTTAAATGATATTTAATTTTTAGTGATATAGAGTTTACTTTAACTCTTTTAATACTAAGACACAAGTACAGGACATTGCCTGTACACAAAACAAATAATTATTGATTTTTACTGCAAGTTCTCCTGGAACTATTTTTGTCATAAACAATGTAATGGTTTTTAAGTGTCAGGTTATAAACAAAAAATTTAATTAATTCTTTCATTTTGGTGTTTAAGATTAAGTTTTTACGTCTTGATTGATATTTAATTTTCAGTGATATCGAGTTTACTTAAACTCTTTTAGACTAAGATACAAGTACAGGTCATTGCCTGTACACAAAACAAATAATAATTATTGACTTCTTATGCAAGTTCTTCTCTAAACTATTTTTTCCATAAACAACAATCATGTTTTTATAACAAAATAGAAATAAGTATGAAAATGAATTAATTCTTTCATTTGGAATTTACCGCCGCCAAGATTTCAATACAAATGCGTTGACCCTGAACTTCGAGTGGCTTTGTGAGTTGTTCCCGTTGCCCGCAGATTGTCTTGTTGTTTTTCTTATTCGTTAGTCGTCTTTTACTTATGATAAATGATGAGAATTTGGGCTTTTGGCCAAACATACCTGAAACGAAGCAAACAAAAGGAAAAAACTACATGAAAAACACACTCTTTTATGTGGATACATAAACTAATTTAAATGTTGTTGCACTACAAACGCAAAATAAGAGCAGGCCGGAGGCACACATAAAAAAAAATATAAACAAAACAAAGGCAAATTTAATTATCTTAACGGGCGTGAAATTAACATTAACATCAAGGGAAGACTGACCGCTCGCTGGGGCAGGTTCTTTGGGGCGTGGTTGAAATAAAAGCGAAACGAAGATAAAAGCTCGAGAGAAAACAAAGCAAGGTCGTTGAAGCTTGGCTATGGATGCACTTTTGTGTGAAAAGCTGAACTAGTTTTGAGGTCACAGGTGGCCATAGGGTACCTATAGAAGGTGTTAACTTGTAGAAAGTGAGAAGAGAGAAGGAAATAATAAGAGTTACCAATAGGGAAGTAGTTTAGATACAGTTTAAGTATAAAAAATACAACACAAAGTACCTAATGCAGTTATCTTGCTGATTACGAAAGAATTAAGTAATTTACAAGCCAGCCAATAAGTTTTATATCACTCCATTACGATTTGTCCGAACCACATGATAAATAACCATCAACAATCAATCAGCATCTTGTAATGGAGGAGCCTATCAGCCATTTGTAAGGCAATATAGCGCCACACTGGGCTCAGCCAACGTTGGGCAATCTAACCGCATCTCCGGCAGCTGTTGTTACAGCAATTGCAGCCACAAGGGGCCACCTTAACTACATATAATTGCTGTTCCAATAACCCCTAACCCAGAGGCACCCAGCAGCACACAAGAGAGATGCCAACAAACTGTGACTCGTGCCAACGAACCAACAGATACTATATTAAACTGTCAAACAAAATCATAAATAAGCCAGCATAAATGTTGGAAAAACACACCCACACTTTCGGGCAGCTAAAAAGAAAAATAAACAAGCGAGAGGTACAAGGGAAAATTGCAAGGAAAATGCAAAAGCAAAGAAAGCTACAAGCTCTACACTGCATATTAAAATATTGTATCTACTGGCTTGTATCTGTATCTGTGGCTGTGCTGGCCCCTCACAACCTACGCGACCCGAAAATGTTGTTGCTGCTGCTGGCCGCAGAAACACCAAGAAATGCGTTTTCTTGTTGCCTGTTTTTGGTAATAAACGAAGCGTTAAACAAATTGCATTACAACAACAACAAGCAGCACATACACACACATTACAGTTTCTTTCTGATTTGTTGTTTTCCATATGCAAAGCGTCATAAATGAGGTTGCCGCCTGTGTGGATGTTGTTACTTGGTTGCTGCTGCTGTTGCTGCCTTGGGCGTAATTACATCTCGGGCCAAAAATGGTCAAACGAGCGAGAAAATTATCACATATTTTGGTGTTGTTGCTGCAGCCGAAAATTAAATGCAAATTTGGTTTACAATCAAATTGCATAATCAGGAAATATATATGGAAATTCAGTGTCTGGAGCGATGGAAATTTAAATAGCAGCGGATGGATTTGACATATGTCTAGACAATTTGAATATTTTTGGGCCAAGGCAATTAATGAAGGCAACTAATTAAACGATTATTAAAGTTGTGGTGGCTGGAATTTCCCTTTTCTTTTTCACCTCTACCCAGCCTAGCTGGCACTCCTCGAAAGCCAGGGAAAAACATGTTCAAGAAATCAAAGCAAATGCCACAGCCGCACTCATAAATCAATGAACGTCGAACGTTGAAGGCAGCCCAGCAATATCAGGAAGGTAAAAACATGAGTAAATTGCACAGCAATAATGAAAAATAATAATAGAGCAACGGGGCAAACAGCAAACAGCAGTTTGCAAACACGCCTTGGCTGCCAAAAGATACATATTTAATAATGTGAGGGAATTAAAACCTAAGGAAAATCTCTATTCATTCAACTGAACTAGCTAGAGCTTTTAAATATTTACTAACTAATACAAAAACCACTTTATAATGATCACCATTTAGCCGAAAAGTAGGTCATTTTATTTAAATTTCCCCTCGAGAGATAGAGAGAGATTTACGGCCATTTAATGGGCGCAGACCGACCTTCGCAATGAACGCTTTAAAACGCTTTAAATTAATTAAAATATAAAAAAATTAAATTAGCTGTGTAAGCGACAATAAAACAATTTACAGGCACCTAAACCACTAATTTAAGTAGCCGTTAAACAAGATTTCTTTTTATGTGCACACGGATTTGAGTGCGAATCCACTAGTGGGCCATTAATCCATGGAACAGACTTATGATCTGCTGTGCAAATTGCTGAAAAGTGCAATCATCGGGCATTAAAAGAGCTTACAAATGGCATTGGAGTTGCGCAAGCCCCCTGCTAAATGGACACATTAGCTGGCGAGTCCAGCGTGCGCCCCACAACAAAGGTGTGTTCGTGTGTACGCCTCTACGGGGTGTGCGTGTCACCTCAAGTACTCCATCGAGTGAAGGTTAAGCCATAAAGACAGCGCCTTGCATTTGTAGAGAATCACTATTTGGGGAACATTGGCGCTGACTTCATTCTGAGCCTGTCTTCGCTAGGTTGAATGAACCCTGGAACCTCTTAAAACGCCCACAACTTTTGCGAGGGAGTTTTTGGCCTGGTCTATGGCTTGGTCTGTCGCCGAGTTCAAAGCGGAGCCGTGTGGCTGTCAACAGATGCGACAGATAAGCCAAATGGAAACCGCAAGACACAGTCAAGAGTCTGGAGCCACATAATTTCTGAGCTGGCTGAGATCGCGAGCGAGAAATCTACAGAAAAAGGGAATAGGGGAATAAGTGAGTTCGAGATAGACGAGGGCCAATTTGAGTCTATAAAGTCATCCCATTACCCTGCCAATATTCCCAATGTAAGAACCTCTCATGAATCTTCCCAGTACAGTCATAAGTCGTACCTAAGGTCCGTGTTCCAAGTGCAGCCAAGATAAGTACAGGCAAGCAATTTGTCATATGCCTAACATCGGAATTATCCAATGATTTACCACTGAGAAGAGATGGCGGAAAAATGCAGATTCTACTGGCAGGTGCACGTACAGGGAAACAAACCAAAGAGCTTGTTGTTGTCTTCGCCCGACCACCGGATGATGCTTCGTTTTCGTTTCTGTTTTTCGCTTTTCGATGGCATTTATCTTGACCCGAAGGCAACGCGAAGTTTTCATGGCTCATGGCTCAAATATTGCGAGCGTCGAACTGTAAAGTTATGAAGAAGAAACCTAGCTGAAGCTGAAGCTGAATCTGGCCCGGAGCGGAAGCTTGCGTTTAAGGTTATGGGCACAGGGCCGATAGTCAACTCACCAGGTGTGTGTACTAGAGACATCTTTGGGGCGCGGGTCCGGTGATCCGCTTCATGTTTTCAAAGAACTGTATTACTTGGGCAGGCCACGCCAACTTTAACTCATCCAAGGGAACCACATCGATCATCGTGGCACCCTTCCAAGTGACAAACATATAATTTTTACCGGCCGCCTTAAAGATGTGTACAATTTTATCCAGTTCCAGGCCGCGAATCAGGCCAAAAGGGACCTTGCGCTCAGGCATCTTCCACTCGGATTCTTCCCCTCTACGTTGAACTTTGTTGTTAGGCGTTTTCGGCGGCATCAAAGGAGTATCCGAGTCATCACTGCTTTCCATTTTCTGGCTTTTATTTGGGCTTTTCTTCGGACTGTTATTTTTATTCTTCTTGGAGCTTTGAGTTTGATCAGTTTGTGGACTATTCGGCGTGTCCATTGGGTTGTGAATCTGTTACAATTTTCTTGGTTTTAATTGAATTTCATTAATGAAAAAGTATGTTATTTTCTTACGCTCTTCAGGGCCTCATCAACCATTGGGTTGTGAATCTGTTACAATTTTCTTAGTTTTAATTGAATTTCATTAATAAAAAAGTATTTTAGTTTCTTACGCTCTTCAGGGCCGCATCGATGCCATCCTCAGAAGATTCCGAACTGTAATGTCTACGCATTTTCTTCGGCCCTGGCTTTTTTGGCGATGCAGGCGCCTTCTTGGTTTTTATGGAAGCTCCATCCTTGTGATACTCCTTTGTTGGATTAAGTGGAATCGTCTTTTTGGCAGACTTTGATGTGGGCAGTAAGTCGGATTCCGAGGACTCTCGGAATGGGCTCGAAGAGGTATTGGAGGATTCGCTTATATTAATTATATCCACATCAGAAATCTCGTCATCGCAGCTGGATTGAGGCACAGCCGCTGCAGTAGATGTAGACTCGTTCCTCATGGCACTATATACAAAATTTTCCTTGGGCCCCATTGCTTTGCCGATTTCCCACTTGCGTCGCACGGGACCAGCGGCATCTCCTGGACGCTTTGCAGGCAATGTGGCCTGGGCAGCACCGATCATCTTTTCGGCATCCTTCTTGCTGCTGCTGCTGCTCGTATTTTTCTTTCTGAATCCTTTTTGGAGCCTCTTCTTATGTTCACGGCGCCTGAAAAGCTCCGCCTCAAAATCGGCGAGCAGCACCATGCAGTTGCCTATGTTCTCCATGGGCTCCCAGGTGTTCTCCTCCGGTGGGTAGCCCTCCCACTTGACCTGCACCTGGGGACGCCCGTTCCAGTAACGTTTTCCTGTGATCTTTTCCACAATATACTCTGGTTGCGTTGCTGGATTGATGGAGGGCGTCACTTTTGTGGCCGACGTGAGTTTATTGACGCCACTTGCTGTCGCCGGTGTGAGTTTATTGACGCCACTTGCTGTGGCCGCCTTTTTCGACTTGAATTGGCCACCAGGGCCCCTAGGCCCACCGGCTTTCTTTGACGTACCACTGCTGGGCATTATCTTCGCGGAAACTCAAGTTTTCACTTAATTTTGTCACAAGAATTAAACAGTAATGGCAGCTAGGGTTGTTGACTATATATCAATATCGGTCAGCGCTGCCAACTTACGCAAAAATAAGATCCGTTAGAAAACGCAGACCTATAGAGATGAGAGAATGAGCGCGTGACACAACCACGATCAGCTGTGTCACGATGGAAAGCTTATTTGTATAACAGTTTTGTTCTAAATTAAATCCAGAAATTAAAAAGGTTTAATAAAAAACTATTCCTGTAGGATATATATAAGTGTAAGCTGCAACTGTAATTTGTTAAGTTTTCGGCGGCCCATAAAATTCTCTAAAAAATTAAGGCGTATTACAGATTTTGTCGAGGTATATTATCGATAAACAGAAAGAACCAATGATGCAAAAATTGAAAATGGAGTCCTGCCTGTTTGGCGCTAATTCAAAAAAGGCGTTTTATTTGTGAACTATTTAAAATAGTTTAAACAAAAATATCAGAAAGAATAGAAAAGTGTTAATAACCCCAATTAAAAGGAAACAATGGAATTCAAGCCGCTTTGCAGATTGCAAATGTTTGCTTTCAAGGAACTTGATCTCAGCTGAATTGTCGCAAAACCAAAAACTTTTTGGACCTGGACTGGCCAAAGTATGTTAGCAATGCCTATTAACTATTTGAGAAATTACTCCTTTTTAAAGCTGACCATTATATAAAAAGCCGCCGCTGGCCACGAGGGGCTGTTGCACCTGTTTTTTGTTTTGGCCAAAAAAACAGGTTTTTTCGACTCCGAGTGCAGTTAACCTGAGCGGAAATAATCTCTCGGCTCCCGGAGCTGTGGAAATGCGAATATGTATTTTAATTGGCCATTGGCAAAATCTGCGCTTTTCTTTTCAGGCCACAAAAATCGCACAAAAGTCGCATGTAAATTCGCTTTTCACTGCAGCTATGCCTCCTGAGTCGAGCGTTGGATGGACAAACAACAATGTCATTGGCATCTTTCCCATCATTACGGCGCCACAGAAATGCCAATTTGCATGAGTATGTAAGCCTAGCTGGCAATTATTTCCACAGAGTCCGCATCTCTGGCCGAAAAGATTTGGATTTATTCATTGAAATAAAACCGAAGAAATGCGTCACGTTCGGCCACTCGGCAAGAGTTAAGGCTGTGTGACAATTCGAAGAAAAGTAAGGAGTTTCGGACCAGAGACACAAAATCAGATTCGAGCTACAGTCGTTACTTTATAAGGGGAATATTTCAAAAGAGGAATTTTCTTTTATATAAAGTCACTGATCTCTTTGTTTGCATTTTAAAAAAATCTGCAGGTTTAAACAAATTTAGTTATGATTTAATCCTTCAGAAAATAAAGAAGAAACTTACGACTTATGGAATTTAGACTTGGGGAAACCTACTATGAATATTTGTATATGTTAAAATGTATACGAAATATCTTTAAACTAATCTTATAATACTTTGTTTGTATTAGAACAGTATCTTTGTTTTTCGACCTTATTTTCTCATTCAAGTTCATAAAAATGTAGGTAAGCAAGTCCAAGTTATTGAAGCCGGACTGTAAAAGTCAGCCAACCTGTTGCCATTACCGTGTTATGATTTCGAGCGCAAAACTTGTGCCGCAACTCCGCCGCCATGTGCACATGCGCGTACTCGCACTCGCACTCTTACATTTCTTTCACTTTCTTTCGGCGGCGAATTTATTTTAATTCGATAGAGTTAACAGCTCGGTACATGACGGAATAAAAAAAAAAAATAAAAAAAGTGAAAACCGACGACAACAAGGGCAGGCAGCTGCTGGAAGGGTCTTAGCGGCTTTGGGGCTTTCGTTCGACGAGCGCTTTTCAAAGTCACTCCACTTTCGTTTTCATCGCGGGATATTACAAAATATCAGAGAGAGAGACATGTGTATAGCTTCAGTATTTAGTGTTTCATTTGCATAGTGGACCGCCAAGAGACTCTGGAAACTTGTTTTCCCATTCTGCTGGCTTGCCTTTGCTGCTTTTTGGCCGAAACACGCGCGACAAAAATGTTTCTGCATACAAAAATGCTGCCCAGCTTGTATTTTTATAAGTTGTATTTCTTGATTTCTGCTCCGAAATGATTTAAGTCAATATGTATATATAGATACATATGTATATATCATGGTTGCCCGTAGCCCATAGAAATGCTGCGGTGTGATCATCGCTTCATTAGCAAGTTAATTTTATTAGCGCTGCTTTGTCTCTTCTCGCTGGCTCTTTTTTTAAGGCCCCCACAAATATTTGGTCTCGGGCTGCGCATCCACTGGACAGTAGAAAGGTTGTGTGTCTGTCTATTGATGGCTTATGCAACAGATTTGGTTTTAATTTGATTTGTTTACTTTGTTTTTATACCAGCCTTTTGTTGGGTAAATTCGCTTTGTGCTGATTAATTCGGAGATACGTTGTAATTGTGTAAATATTATGTCAAGTTTACGTGACACTCATCTTCGGTTCAATGACACAGGGTTTAACCTTAAAAGCACTTGCTTTCTGAAAAAGAAATCTCAACACACAAAAATCTGTGTTAAGAACTCTTGTAAACCGGGTTCCCCGCACAAATCTGTGCCAAGAACCCTTTTACAATCGATTCTCTTCAAACTTTCCAACAGTTAACCCAATATTTAACAGGGAATTCCAGCTAAAAAATCTTTATTGACACTTACTGACATTTTAACACACTTCATGGCAAAAAACAAAGTAATTCCAATGCAAAAAAATACACTAAACAAAAATGTATTGATTCGTAACCGGATATAAGCAAAGGAAATTATAAAATCAAGTTTTAAAGATAATATTTTTATGAGAAAAACATGATTCCGATATGACAAAAGCCATAAAAACGTTTATTTTTATGATAAGTCAGAGGAAGAAACTAATAAGTAAGGAATTCGAAACTAACAAAATATTTAACAACAAATTTTCCTAAAACCAGTTAAGAATAATAAACAGTTTAGAATAAGTTTTTATGAATTTAAGGCAATACACTAAAATTTGTGGCTCGAAAAATTACAACCAAAAGGGAGGTTTTTTTTTCCGATTTCAGATAAAAAATTGTATTATTATAAATATATTTTTTATTTTCTCCCCGTGCAGCCATTAAAAGGTTACCAAAAAAGGCCAAAGCCGTCAACATTTTGCCAGTCAAAAAGCCGAATGCCCCCCGAGGGGATCAAAATCAACTGCAGGTGCAACCAAATTTGTGGCTGACACTTGGATCAAGCCGAAAGAGTTACCTGTATTTTGTTGAACTGCAAATTGGTTGACAGTTAGTTGGCTCTTGCTGTCCGGAAGTTTTCAACGTGTTTTTGTGTTTTTCTTTGGGCTTTGTTATTACCGAGCATCCGTTTCGTTTATTGTGACAAATTTTAATTTGGAGATTTTAATTTTGAACACGCATTTACTGTCGTCGTTCTTTTGATTCAGAGACTACCGAGACTCGGAGACACCGAAGACCTTCGGAGAGTTCCGGCTTGTAAGAGACGCCGACACCGATCTCACGGCTTAAAGAGAGATAAATTAGCGCGAAGTGATTCAGGCAGAGATCTTTTTGGGGGTTTTCTGACGTTCGAAATCCGAAAATCTGTGCCCGCAGAATATGACTTAAATTAAGCCTTTTGTCTTGTGGTGCATAAACATCGTAAAATAAAAGAGATGTACGAAATAAAAACCATATGTAAAACTCACTCACCTTGTGCGCTGGCGAAGAAGATGAGGCAGCAGCTGCTGGTGACGAAGAAAAAGAAGCTCCGGCTGCCCAAAGGCAGCTTCACTCTGCCAGACATTTTCGTTACTAACCGAAAAGCCTTATTTTGTAATTTTCAACTGGTTTCTTATTAATTTTTGTTGTTGTTTTTGTGGTGCTTTTGCCTGGAGCGTTTTGTAAATTATCGTTAAATTATTTGTTGTCCAGTATTTGCATTTTGTTGTGGTTTTTTTTTCATATATTTTATTGATGGCTTGGCTGGCGAATTTCGAGTCAAGAGCAAGAAATTGCTGTCGGACGGGTTTCTTTCTGGAAGTTATTCAAAACATTTTGGCCAAACAGCTTGCTTTACGTTATACCGTTAAAATACAATTAATAATAATGTGGATTTCTTTCTCTTTGTTGCCTTTTTCAGAGACGATGTGCCTTAATGGAAAAGTTCAAGGCTAAAACGCCAACGGTGCGTATGATGGCTAACTAGAATTGTGTGTGAGTAGGCTAAGTTCTCTGAGCCACTGAAAAGATTATCTCATATCTCTGAAATGTCTCTTTTATAATAAGTTGCATATACATTTCCAGCTAAAACCTAAAGATTCTTCAAATTAAAATCCGAAAGTAATCTGGGATTCCCCTTTCGACTAGTCTAGACTCTGTTATTTATTATTGTTTTTTCTCATTAACCAAATTACCCCCTGATTATTTATTTTGCTTTTTAAATTAATGTTTTATTTAATGGTATTTGTTTGCCGCTGATTTCTGGCATCTCCTTCTCTTATTTCACTTGCTAAGCACGCGAACAACCTCTCAATAAATTTTCACTTGTTGCTCTCGAGCTCTCTGTCAAAAAAATAATGGCAACATTCACCTTGAATCTCTGTCTTTGCTATATAAACACGAAAGCATATATAATATATCTTGGCTGGAGGTTTGCTTTTTCTGTTTGTCTTTGGTTTTTATATATTTTGATAGCTCTTTTTTGTTTCTTGCAATTATTTATGTTATTTTTTGTCTGTCATTTCTATTTATTTGTGAGAGAGGGAAAACTTCTGGAAAAATATCGCTTTTTATCTAACAGCCAATGACCTTGGCTTGCGTGCTGGCAATTAAAAAATTAATAATTCTTCATTAAGTCTTATGAATGGACTTCAACTGCACAATTCTTATGCATTTATGGCAGTTTCTAATTGGAGGCCAGCCGGGGGGTAAAACTTTATGTTAATTTCACACTCGAGAATCTCAATGCTATTATATATAGTGGTAGATGGATGGCTATATAGTCAGGGTTTCTAGGAAAACGAGTGCAAGTCCGGTGGTTTGAATTAAACACAAAAATAAGGTATTTTTCGATTTCACAAAAGCTCAAAGTTTTAGAGCAAAGTATTTATTTCTCATTTGTAGTAAACATTTAATGTTAATATTCCACTATTTTTAAGTCACTGAGATTTCTCTTCTATTTTTCTGCACACAAAATATCCTCTTTTTCTCCGTGTGTATGCAAAAACTAGCTTTCGGCGCAAAGTGAAATTTTTCCACAGGTAATCACCGATTGATTAGGAGATCGCGGGAGGCGGTTGTGTTTTTTTAGAGGGGGCGTGGTCCCTTTTTTTTATGACGCGACGCGACAACGGTAATGCAAGAGTACGCGCTTTGCATATGTAAAATAGACAAACTGAAATCCCGAAGACCGAAATTGAAATCCAAACCCGCTTGGCAGCAAATCTTCAATCCGCGGACGCACTTACTCCGCTCAAGCAGCGGGAAGAGAGCTAAAGAGAGCTGCGATCGCACTTACACATCACCCACTGGAAATGGACGATATTGGATTGTTTTGCCTGCAATCGAGTGACATTCACTTGGCCAAACAGAAACACAGATCCGGCAACCGGCGGCAACAACCGAGCTTAAACGCGATTCGAATCAAACTGAAGAATGGCACTGAGCTGAAACTCCAAGCCCCAAGCGAGCTGGTGGCCAAAACACGTTTTGGCCAAGACAAGTGCCGACGAGAGCCGCTCCGGAAGAGAGTAAGCTAAGCGCGAGCGCGTGGCAGCTGTTGTCGTCTACATTACGGCCAAGAAGTGAGTAATAGAGCTGGGCTTAAAGCGGTTGGAATCAGTGGTTCATTTTTTACAGAATTTCTAATATAAATATTTTTAGGAACTATGAATTAAGGATAAAGTAATTTTCTTTCAACAATAAAGTAAAAGTAAAAGCTTTAAAACTAACTGGAAGGTGAACTTAACTAGATCTACTATCTGATGATGATGATCAAGAAATTATACATTTGTTACTTCACATCTTCTTCTTGTCAAATGGTAATAAAAAAAAACTCTCCAAGAATTTAATACTAACATAAATTTGGAATAATAAAGATGTTAAGTTGACTTCGAAAAGTCGAAGCTTGTATATCCTTTTAGTTTGCAATTGAATTAGGCAACCGAATTTGAAATCCTTTTGAAGTACGCTAAAAATGCATTAATTTCAATTCGAAAAACTTTTCTGTGCTAGTTTTTTTCAGGTTAACAAATTAGCATATTGAATTTTTATTTTGAAAAATATTAATTTTTTGTTGAATTTTAAAGAATTTTAGATGATGTAACCCCTTATAAAATATTGAAAAAAAAGTTTATTTTTTTAATTCGATCAGACATGGCTAGATCGAATCTGCTGTAAACTCTGATCAATAATATATATGATTTATAGGGTGGGAAATGACTTCTTTACTGCGTTTCAGACTTCTGACTTAAATTATAATGCCCTGTAGGTATTAATAAATAAGTAAAAATACTAATATTATGGTCATAATTTTTTCTCATTTTAGGGCTTTATAAATTAAGACAATGGCGAAATTACTTTGCTACATTAAGAATTAAATATAAAAAGAAAGGGAATTAAGTTATACAAATGATTTAACCATTACATATTTTACATCTACAGTGGCGACCTGAAGTGATGTAATCGACGCTACATTTTCCACATTTTCCTTATTTTACTGTTAATTTTACCTGTAAAATAAATGTATAACGGGATATTCGACATGATTTTACGTGACCATCGGGGCTGGTTTAAAAGCTGAAAAATCCAGTGAATATACTTGTTTATTCAGTTCAGACACCAAATAAAAATCAGTTAAGAGTAGGCTCTTTTTTGGTCTTAGAAACAAAATTGAATACAGATTTTTAATGAATCAAAGAAATGTTAAGTTTCTATTAAAATAATTAAAAAAAAACTATACAACTTAAACTTGAGCTGCCTCCCGTCACTTGTAAATTAACTTTTAGCTGTGCCGCTCCATTTCATCTTCAAACTTTACTGATGGCAACCGAGGACGAGCAAATTAGGTCGATTTCCCCTTATCATATGTCATGGCCCCAAAATCGTGCGGTTTTTACCCACTTTAAGTCAAATCTCGAGCATGGCAAATAAATTACAAAGCCAAACAAGCCGGCGGAGGAGAGCTGAGCACAGAAACGTATCCTTTGATTGACGACAGCTGCCCCCGTCTCACATAAAGCTTTATTGTCGCCAGGCTATGCGACATGCGGAAGGACTAAGAATGGAAATCGAGGAGCAGGACGGCCTGCAGGGCATCGATTGCATCGGCTATCGAAGCCAACGCTGCGTATGCGTGATATAAGCGCAACACCGAACCGAGACTGCAAATATGCAAATGATGTGATGTGACAGTGACAACTTCTTACCTCCCGCTGGGATATGTAATCGCCCGCGGGAGGGGATCCTTCCGGTTAGCTGGGAATCCCAGCTGTCCACCTGTAGCCGCCCTGAGACTAGAGTAAGCATTGAGCCAAAGTGCCAAGTGCCTAGTCTGTTTGTTCGCTCTCTGTGTTTGTCTGTTGCTGCTGCTTTTGATATTTTTTAATCTATTCGCAGATGCCGGCAGCTGCCACTGACAAGACAATTTTCACGCAATTTCACCATTTTCCAGCGAAAATGCGAGAAAATACTTTTGTTCTGACATTATTATGTCAGTTGAGCGCGGGCTCTTATCAAATCGTATCTTTGTTTTGTTTTGTAGCCGTGACAGGTATTTATTTTATATTTCCAGTGAATTAATAATTCGAGTATTTGGCAAAGTCCTTTTTTGGCAACTCCTTGGGACTTACTCTTCTTGCTTTATATATTTATTACTTTTGAACTCTGGCATTTTCCTGGGGAAATATGAAAACCGCGGCGGTGTAGTCGAGCAGAAAAATGGATTTTTCTAGTGCTGGGCATTAAATATTCTTCTGGTTAGGGGACCTAGTTCCTTCTAAAGCTTTAGCAACGGTTCCTGTTCTTAAGCTAGTATTATTTTCTTTGATTTTCCCTTTCATATGCAAGAGCTTTAACCACAAACTATGAATCCATTGTGGGGGATTTTGCATATTTCAGTGAGCCTTGTTAACATGTCGATAATACGTGATGCGTCCGAAACACATGTGAACCCTTTAAATGTCATAACTTGAATTCCTGCCAGGAAAAATAGGAGAATGGGAACAAAACCCCCTTCGGTTTTGCTGCCCACAGACACGTACTGGGAGCACAATTCAGTCGGCGATTTGTCATTATTTTGCATGCACGCGACCGGAAACGGAAGCGAAAACAAAAGCAACTCTCCACTTAAAACTTTGTTCTAACCGGACTGCCTGAGGTTTCAGAGAAGTTTTTGCGGGTTCTCGAGGAGTTTTTAGGAACCATAATGATGGCGCCTCTCATCCTCTTTCACAGTGTCCTAGTATCCTGGTACCGCTGACAAATGAGCAGCCCATGATTTGGCCGAAAGTTGTTGCCTGCGCAATTGCTGACTGTTTTGACAACAATGTCAGGACAACTGCCAAATTCCAAGGAGCAAAGCAGGAGATGAGGGCAATTGTTGCTACCCAACTACATTGACATTCAAAGGTCTCGAGAAAAAGAGAAAATAAATGGGGTTAAAGGGTAAACTTGGTCAGTCAGATGACCCATATTTGACTTTCAGTTGGCGGGTCAGGGTGAGTCAGACTCCCTTTGCTAATAACCTTTAAAGTTTAAGCTAGTAAAGAATAAGTTTCAAGGAAAATAATAAAACAAATACTTGTTAATTAAATATAAAAACCACAACTAAGCCAAAAACTATCCTTAAAGAACAAAAAGAACTTTTTCAAACAATTAAATTAATTACAAAATCGCTATACAAAAACACTTTCTATCAATCTGGCTTCAATCTTCTTTTACATTTCAGCTGATAATCAAATATATCCCCCACTGGCAGCTCCATAAAACCCCTAGTCCAATTCCAAACCTCAGCCCTTGCCCGCTGCCTAATCCCATCGAGAGTTTTCATCATCTGCTGCTCGACGCCAGTGATGGAATTGCTCCACTGACTATGGCTAATTTGATTGAAAAGGGTTCATGCCCACCAGATTTCCAGCAACAAACAAATAAAATCAACGAAACGAAAAAAGAGAGATTTATTTTTATCAGGACTCAAAGTTTAGCCATTTGGACGCCTCGTCCACGTCGGTGGAGAAAGTTGGCCAGTCTGACCAGCGGCGATTCGGGGCCCCTGATATCACAACTCAAAATTGAAATGGAAATTAATTAGACAAGTGCCAGTTTTTTGGTCACTTTTTGGATGTTTTCAACTGGAAGTACAAGAATTTTGTCAAAACAAAAGAATGCCTCAATGACTTTTGGGATTTATGTTTTAAATAATTGGGAATTTTGGCCATTATTTAAGCCAGGGGACTTGGGAAAAACTTTAGAGAGATTTATGTTAGTCTGCAAATTTGTGTAGCTTAAAGGGAAAATAACTAAAGAACAAATTTACAAGTTTAAACAGATTTGAATATACATTTATATATTAAGAATTGATAAAGAATAAGGAATGTTCTACAGGTGTATGAGGAAAATCTCTTAAAGACATTCTGTAAAGCTTATGAAAAAAATCTCCCAAAGAAATCTCGTTTAATATTTTTAAAAGCTTTTTCTCCCAAACTCTTCCATTTATTTTTGTTATTAATTGACTGAGAAATTCGCAAGAAAATCCTGCCAGACATTAAACACACTCTTAAGACATCTGCCATTGTGATATTTAGAACCTCCTGACCTTTGACGTTCTAAACAAAGGATTGTGTTGGTGCCTCCCTGTTTTTAGGGGCCTCTTTGAATAAATTCCCGAGTCCTGCGCCTTTGTTCTGTGTGTCGGCATAAATCGAGGACTGTTTAATCTTTTGCGGCTGTCCCCCATTCAGTTAAGCGAACGAATGTGACAATTCGGGCGAATGTCCTTTTTACTATTTGCACAGGCCCCAAGGAGGGCAGGGGGGATGAGACACCCAGATTCGTGACTCTGGCCGAGTTGAGTGGCCCAACAGCACATGCCACTTGTCCCCCTTTGGTTGGGTATCCGTTTATTTTATGCCCTCTAAACTTGGTTTATTCTTCCGCCAGCCATCAACGTCAGCCATTTGAAGTGGGGATAATGGATAATGGCAATCCTT
Organism: Drosophila ogumai; assembly: GCA_018904815.1. Lineage (NCBI taxonomy): Eukaryota > Metazoa > Arthropoda > Insecta > Diptera > Drosophilidae > Drosophila > Drosophila ogumai. Next base: position 43,179 of record JAEIIJ010018449.1, on the reverse strand, counting down.
CGATTGGAACCCCCACACATGCATATATGTGTAAGAGAACACTTAATTTGAATACCTAACTTTGGCAGCTTGCCGAGATCTCGGGTTGCCAAGTTAATTAAATTCCAGCTCAGCCACACGAGGCGTATGCTTAATGTCACCCAAAAATGCCAGGTGGTGAGCAGCTCCTCCTCTTCCGTTTGCCTAATGATGGAGCCTGGCGATGGTGTCGGATTTTTGAAGTTTCCCTCCTGCTTCCTCGGCAATTAGCTGAAGAAAATCACAGCCCCTGCCGAATCCCGAAGCTCTAGGATTACACTCGGTTGCCTCGCCGGGGTGATGGCGTGGGCGGATGGCTCTTGTGGCATTTGTCAACCGCCAACTGTGATTGCCCTCGAAAGGAGCTTAAAGTCAGGCTCTCCTGGGGTCCAGCTCGAGCTCTCCTCAGTGTCCGGTCACTTGACCAGTGGCCATAAAGTTGTAAATGCTTAAAATAGACTCACACAACCGAGGCTAAGTGCGGGGAGGAAATGACCGATAATATACAAAGCAGGGTGAGGCTAGGAATTGGGATGAGGGATTGTGGCAGGAGGCTGTAGGTCCTGGCACGCTTGTATAATTCCAACTTAATATAAATCAGCAGGTGGTGATTTTCGGCCTGGCCTTTGGCTTTTGGGTTTGCCCGGGCCATAAAATGTGAATAGTAAAATATTTGTAGGAAATATTTAGGCAGCTGCTTTGTAGCCAAGATATATGTATTTTTAGAAATGGCTCTCGCATATATATACATATATGAATGTGTTTTAATTTATACCTTATATCAATCAACATAAATCATTGAAATCATTTAGCTGTGAATGTGGATTATTGATTACAGCTTTTGATTCTTGATTGATTGTTGCTCTCGGTGGACTGAAAATGTGATTTATTTCTTCGCACTTCATTTTTCTTGGGTACTTAGTTTAATAAAGTTATTTTATGTACTTACTTCCTCTAAAAGAACTTGCTTTAATTTAATAAGAAATAAATTCAAAGCTACTTTAAGTCAAAACCATTTAAATCTTGACATAAATATGAATTAAGCTCTTTTAGAAAGGCATCTTTACTTTCTTTTCAGTAACTGATGCTGAAGTCACAATCAATCTCTCTCTTTAAATATTAATATAAAGTACTTTAATTAATGATTAATGATTAACTTCTTTTAAAAATGTAAACAAAACCCTCTCCCCAAACCCAACATAAATATTTACTGCCTTAGCTCAAGTTTCCCAGTACCAACAACTCTTCTCTGGCTTGATAAATGTGCAATTACCCACTTATTAACTCCGATTAAATCTTTATTGAACAGCTTAAAATACCGAGTAGCCCATAATTCAGTTTAATTAAGCCAGCAGCCTTCAGGAGCCGTTGACAACACCAGATCCTTGTGTGTCATTAACATACGTGTGCCAGTGTGTTTACCCATTCGATCGGCTTTTTATGATTATTATTTGTATCGCATTTAGGCATTTAAAATGCAGGAGGCCTCGGGAGCTAGACGATGCCGTCTCAGCGTCGCCTCCTGGCTACAGGGCAACGCCCACACGCATAAACATATGTACAAACGTGTCCTTAAAGGGAGGTGGAACCGTAAAGGAAACGTGGAGGCAGAAAAAAAAACGACCCAAAAGTGCCCTCTTGCTTATTGAGTGCCAATTTTTATGCCCCTAATATGTGTGTGCGAGTGTAGATTAGCACTATATGTATGTGCCTGGCAATTTACGATTAGTAGGGACAGGGACTCTTCGTCACGCCGATTTTCCCCCCTCGCATTTTCCCAGCTTTTCACACATGAAATGCCGTTAAGCCGCCGTGCTTTGCACCTTGAGGACTTCTGTGTGTGTTTACATTTGCGTCTTCCCCGCTCTCGCACTCTCGGTGAAATCGTTTTATTTATTTACCACGCCAATGCTTCTTCATTTCTCACACCAGAAGACCCCCCAAATACACCCCACAAAAACCTCCCCTCATATGTTTTATAAGGCCTTTATTATTGTTATTGCCATTGCCATGTTTGCGTTTGCCTGTTTGTTTTTATTTGCGTGTTACGGTGTTATTGTACTTCTCATTACGACTCGGCATTTGTTTTTGTGCGGTTTTCAAGTGTCAAGACACTTGGCGCTAGTCTCTAACTTAAATTAATATTAATGGCCGTTTAGCCAAGAAGTGCTGAATTAAATATACATCTTATGGCTGTTTAATTGGCCAAAAAGAAAAAACAAGAGAGATGAGTGAGGAGGGAATCAATACTTAGTTAGCTTTAACATTAGGAAAGTCGTTAGGTGCTTCAGATGCTCTAACTTAAAATGTACTCATCCAATCGGTTTGAAATTTGGAACATAACTTCTTTAATTAATTTTCAAGGAACTCAAGTTGAGATTTTTTAATTTCAAATTTTATTATATGTTTTATTTACAAAATTAGAATGTACTCCGAAAACCAACGTTTTTTGAGGGGACTCGGAAAAATCCATATTACTCCTACCCTCTAAATATTTTGTTAATACAAAATTTAAACAAAAATTGTTCAAGTGTCGAATTATTATATGGTGTTTAGTTCATTAAGCTAACTTTAGCCATTTAACTACAACATTTTTTGAAAAGCGGGCGTTTTGCTCCTAATTAACATTACCTCACCTTAAGCTTACTTTAACAGCTAAAATCGTACTACAAGAAATCTTATTGCTTTCCGTTAATTATTATAAAATAATTAACTAACTAATAAACCCTATTAAAGACCACACAAATCAATATTTGGCTTAAACAAATTGCAAATTAATACAGTCTGGTCAAATTAACCCGCAGCAATCGTTGAGGCATAAGTTAATTATGGCCAAAAGCATTAATTGCCTGAGATTTTCATTAGGCAACCTGCTAATTAGAACAGAATCTGGTGCCACTCACAAATAATAGACCAAATATTTCCAATTGCAAAAGTAACCGAAATTCAATTTCCGCCAGACTAATTTCATAAAAATAAACCAACATTTTTTATGTTATAAGCTTGAAATTCAAAACCTCAAAAAGCGCAAAAATCAAGGGAAAAAAAGTAGATAAAAGTAAAATAAACTCAAGATGCTGCGGAAAGGATAACGACAAACCGCAGAGAAGCAGAAGGAGCTGCTCCAAACACTTTGGACAGTTAATAAAGCCGGGATAAGCACTCGACTTGGCTTGATGACAACTTGACGTGGTCGCTGAAATGCCGCATGAATACCCCAAGCCGGTTTATTAAAAATGAGCCAGCGCGAATAAACAGAAATAGAGAAATGTATATGCATGTATATACTATACACAAAAAGAATAAGTAGAGCTGCCAGGCGAAAGATAACGCCTGTCACCAGGACTCCCGACATGCAAAAGGAGTCGCAGGGAAATCCTCGGCACGTAGCCCGCCGACGCGCCCGACATTTTCATGAGTTAATTTAATTTCTGTATCTGTCGAATCTGTCGAATGTCGAGAGTCTGGCCCACGCAAAAAGGCTTCTTCGGTAAATAATGACGCCAATGTGCGTCCGATTTAAGCTGATTGACTTGATGGCACATTTCATTGGCACTTACGGCCGCAAAATCATCATCGGAATGGCCGGAAATTGATTCAGGAAACGAAGAGATGAAGATGAAGTCCCTGTGGCACTATGAGCAGCCATAACTGCTGAGGCTTGAACTTTGAGAGCCGTCATTATTGTATAGGACTTGCATAATGTCTTTATAAAGTCAAGGGCTTTTCTAAAAATTCCTCAGATTGATATCATATAGCCAGTTATAAAGGCAATGCCTTATTAAGTTAAGAAAAATTAATTATAAATAATGTATATAAATCCCTAAAGACTTCACTTTAAAAGAAAAAAAAAAGTGCATCAAAATATTTTGTTTAGAAAATTCTTTGTATTTTTATGTATATCCTTGCAGGGTATTATAATTTTAGTCAGTATTATAATTTTAGTCAGTTCAAAACAGTGAAGGAGTCATTTACGACCCCATAAATCATATATAAATTCTTGATCAGCATCAACAGGCGAGTCTTGTTTACAGTATAAAATTTGTTGGGTTACATTTTTCAATGATTATAAACTCTCAGCAACTTCCTATGGATGTCCTTTAAAAGTATGCTTACCATTATTAATTATATAGTAATAAATATACAAAAAAAATAGTTTCTATAATAAGGCTTTAGACTTAAGATAAGAACACAAAAATAAACCCATGCGCAATTGTCCAAAAAGTGTGTTCTAAATTAGGGAAATCCCCACTCCAAATATGTAAAAACATCCAAAAGACCCAAAAGCAAGTCCCCAAAAGCACGTTCCCTATCTCGATTAAAGATCAATCTAAGCCTGAAATATTTCAAAGGGTTGGTTTCCATCCAAAATGGCTTTTTAAAACTGCAGGCAACTCCCACAATTGTTTTTCCGCCAGATTCGAACCCAAAATCCGGCTCGAAAATGGCGCAGCAATTTGTTTGAAGTGAACGAGATTAAGTTGTGACTCCGATTTCACCTTTTTGTGCCTGCGGCCAAACCAATTAATCTCCCCGAATGTCCCTGGCAGAGCCCACGTCAGACCGCAGGGAGTCGCTTTTCCTTTTTCCCGACTTTCCCCCTTCTTTTTTTCTGAGGTCACAACCGGCCAGCTTTGTTGTTGATGCCCCAGCAAGGAGACAAAGTTTTCCGGACTCCTTAAAGTTGTCCACAAGCTGCCACAGATGGATGGTCTCTCAGTAATTTAATTTCCCATAAATTTCCATGACTTGTTCACGCTGCGGGTTTTCGGGTGTCACAGCTCATGTGGCGGCTTCGAGAGGCTTTTCCAGCGACAGATGAAAACAAAGTTTTCTAACGCACAATTTACATTTATTTTCAACTAGTTGATGGCACATAAAAATGTATTTACAAAGTTTCTTCAGTGATTAGCCATAAAAGTGGAGTTTTTTCTTGTCCACATCCTTTCTTTAATAAATATATTTTCTTTTAAACGCATTTGGGTGTTTAGCTTAAAGCCGTGCCACGGCTGCAATACTTTAGTTTGAAACAGACACAGTTTACATTTAGGCTTAAGATCTATGACATGAAAAACATTGAATTTGTATTTACATTCCAAGAAGGTTTACTAACAGCAGCTGGTTGATTTTTAGCACAAAATAATAATCTGTAACGAACTTTCTTTAATACTTCACAGATTTAACCAATGAATATTTATTAATCTATATTTTTTTATTTAAGAAAAGGCAGAAGCCTTTACAAAGCTGACTTTAAATTCTAAATAAATTCTCTTAGCTAAAGAATTTCTCTATTTAAAATTATCAGCAGTTAAATATGCCACCTTTAACTACTTTTTGATCTTGATAGAGTGTCTGTCTCGCTGCCTGACTTCCTGTAAACTCCGTTAAAGTCCCGCTCTTGGTCCTGGTCCTGTAATTTCAATTCAACAAGGACTCCTGGAACTTTGGTGGGTGCGAACGATGGTGCTGCTGCTGCTGACCAAACTCGTTCAGAGCAGCAAACTCATATCCTGGAGGTGGTGCCTCATTGTGCCCTGAGGACGGGACCATGGGCATGGCCAATGGTGCCAGGTCCACGGCCGAGATGGAGGCACCATTCTGATTGCCACCGTTCGGCAGCGTGGTTATCGTTGTCTCCTGCAGGCGACAGCTGTCCATTGAGGGCGCGGGCAGTAAAAATGATGGGAATTCCGGAATTTTTCAGAATCTACTATTGAGGAGAACAGGCATGCTCACCTGCGTATGGTGCTCTGGTAGCAGGAGTGACGCGACTGGAAGCGCTTCGAGGCGGTGCTGGTCAGCGAGGTGTCCCGGTGCATGCAGAAGGTGTCGTGCTGGCCGCGCTTCTTGCGTCTTCCGCTGGCTCCACGGCAGAACAGATATCTGCCGGCGGAAGGAGGAGGTTGGAGAAGTGGGGGGTGGCGGTCAAGGGGGGTATATTCGCGTTTCATACAGAATACATTTAAAAAAATTCTTTTCTCTATGTGTGGTGTTGGGTGTTTATGTATTTACACAGAGGAAAAATAACAGCAAAGTAACTAAATGTCACTTTAAAATTAAATTTAAGGTAGTTTATGATTTTTAAAGAATTTTTTAAGCAGTATAAAATTATTATTTATTAAAATGTGTATTATTATTTATCTAATTTTATAGTAAAACATAATCAAGTACCACAGAATTTTCTCTGTATTTAAAATCACTTAAAATGTTGCCTAAATAAATTCTCTGAAATGTTACAAATTATAATAATATAAAATATAATATATAAAATTTCTATTAGTTTTAATACATTTTCTTTATCTTTACCATATTTTTTCTCTGTGCAGTTGGGTTTGTGTGGCATTTTGTGAGCTCATGCGGGGGCAACAAACAATTCCAGATTGCAATTTGAGAGCAGAGACACTCATATCGAAAGGGAAGTTGTGCACTTGGTCATTGTTTGCGATTCAATGAAAGTTGAGAGAAATATTACAGAAAATCAAACAATAGAGAGAGTAGGGGACCCACCATACATTTCACAGTTTGGAAAAATTGAACTTAAAGATTAAATGAATTAAAGCTGCAACACTGCATTAATTTCCTTACTAATTAAATATGCAGCGGAACTCTCACGAGTCCATAAATCATTTTTTTTTTAAGAGAGACAACCATTGACATATTTAAATAAATAAATCTGACACAAAGAGGAGACTTTAAAGAGAAGAAAAAAAAATATAAGAAAAGTGAAACAGAAGAAAAAAACATATCAAAGGAATTTTCAGATCACGTCCAAAATGGAAATTGACAACCAAACTATGGAATGTTTTCCTTTTTTTTGTTAAAAACTCTGTGGGGTGCATAGTGAACTTTCAAGTCACGCATGTTGGCTCAAATGTTTATGTTTTTTCGGTTCTTTTTTTTATTCGAAAGTTATGGGTTTTGTTTAGAAAGAGAGATAGAGAGAGATAAACGGAATGGCAGTTGGCTTACGCTTACAGTTACGGGGCTACAGATTGTTTATTGATTTACCGACCAGCGAGTACCCAGTACCCCGTACCCAGTACCAGGTATCGTTGGGTGGCTTATGCGGCTGGTGGATTGATGTGAACGAACAAATACCTATTGAAATGCTTGCGAAAGGCGCCGCTGACGAAGTACAGGGCCACGGGATTGGCGCAGCTATTGGCAAAGGACATGCAGTAGGCGACGATGCGCAGGACATGCCAGAACGCATTGTAATCGTCCTGGGCGGTGGGCCTGTAATAAAAGTAAAAAAAAAATGGGGAATTTAAGGCACAAACAGAGACATAAAAAAAGGGAGAGCAGTGGGAGGCAGTCCGGAGTTATGTTGGGGCCTCCCATAATGGAGATATCAGCGGGTAAATCGATTGTCCTGCTGGCGAACAAGTGTCGGACAAATGGCAACAACATTACTCATACGCAGGACTCTCTTCATCCTTATCGACTCCTTTGTGAACATGCAGAGCCATGAGCCATGGAGCCATGTGTGTACGCCATATCCTTTGCTGCTGGCAGGTTCCCTTTTATCCGCTTGACAAATTGACTTTCCATCCATTCATTCATGAGCAGCAGCAGCAGCAGCAGGACCCCCTTCTCTTCCTGTTTAGAAAGGAGCAGGACCAGCACTCACCAGAAGTAGAACCAGAGGAAGAAGACGTGATAGGGAAGGAAGCAAATGCCGAAGATGACTACGAAGGCCAGCACTGTGACGGCCACCTTGCGACGGGCACGAACCTGAAATGAAAACAGAAACAGAAAGTTATGTTAAGTGATGTGAGAAAAGGATGTCCTGTTATTACAGGACACAGGAGATTTGGATGCTCTTTAAAAATATATAAAATCACCTCAAAAATATTTATATTAAATCTGTAAATGTGGGTATACAATCTGCTGAAATGACACCAACCTATAGAAGTTCCCTTTGGAATTTTTATCCTTTGCTATCTTCGAGTTTTTACATATTGTTCAAAGCTTAACTGTAAATCTATTTATAATTTGGGAAAATAATACAACATTTAATATATTTTTGAACTTATTTAATAACTCAAAAACACTTCTTTGTCACTTCAATGATTTTTAATTAAGTTTGAAGAGTATTCAAATTTATTTATTAAACTAAACTTAATTTAGTGACCTAGCCAAGCTTATTAGGCTCTCATAAATAACACCTCAAACTTAACTTTTGTGGCAAACAAAACTTTTATAAATACAAAGAATTAAATACAAGAAAAGCTTAGAAGTAACCACAAAGAAACGTAAGCAAATAAAGAAAGAAAAACTTCTAACAAGCTGGAAATATAATCCCTAACAATTTGGCTCCTGATATATTATACCATTGCGCTGTATTTATTCACAAGGAATTTCTATTGATGAGGGAACACATGTTTTTTATGTATTTCTTTCCCTAAAAAGTTACTCAATTTATTTTCCAACCAATTGAGTTGAAATTCCAGAGCGTTGGTCAAGTCAATATGAATATTTTATGCCGCCCCACTGAAAGGGCAAAGTTTTTGCGCACTTTTTTCTTTTTTCCTACAGCAGCGAAATAGTTGTGGAAAAACTTTATAATTCACTTTCATGGAGTTGCCTCTTTTTTACAGTTTAGGGTTCAATGATTGATTTCAATTATGAATACTTTTTGGGGGGCATAAATTGAGGTACGTGCTTAATCCTCACCTGACGAACGGCTCCCTGGATCTCGCCGGGGACACTGGCCGAGTACATGAGATGGAGGGCAATGAGCACATAGAAGGCCGCTATTACCACCAGAGGGATGGCATAGTAGATGAGGAAGTGCAGCATCACCATGGTCTTGGGATAGTTGGGACCCCACTCCTCCGGATAAGGATAGCAGATGACAATGGACTGCTTGTTGATACCAAAGTTCTGATGGGAAAACAGAGTAAAATGAATCGGGAAAGGGTATATAAACGCAAGAGAGGATTAGCTACCTTTAGGTTACTGCCCAGCAAAGCTGGCATGCCGCAGAGTATGGCCAGCAGCCAAATGGACACTGCTGTGGCCAGGGTCATCCTGGTGGCCCGTCTACCGCCTCCTGAAATTATTATTAATAATTTTTAAAAATAATTAAAGCTCTTACAACTCTGTTATTTTACCCACCATGAGCATGAAACTTCCTCAGGGGGTCCACAATGGCAAAGTAACGATCGCCCGATAAAGCTGTCAGCGTGAAGACCGACACTCCAATGGACACATCCTTCATGAACTCCGACAGACTGCAGAGGAAGCTGCCGAAGGGCCAGTACTCCACGGTGTAGACAGTGGAGGCCAGGGGCACTGTGGTGATGATAACCAGCAGATCCGCCAGTGCCAGTGATAAAATATAGCTGGAAGTGGAAATTTAAAGTCAGGCTTGAACACACCCTTCTCCCGGGGAGGCGGTAAAGCGAAAGGAATCCCATGGATTTATGCTTCATTTTTTTAGATAAGCAGGCTGCCTGCTCATCTTCTTTATTGTCCTTTTCTGTGGCCAGCACGTGTCCTCGAAGTGTGATAAAAATGTGGCGCCTTTGCTTGATTTATGTTTGCAAAGTTTTAGGCAAATTTTAAATATATATAAGAGGCTAGAGCGACACTTGCAACAACTGCTGACTGTGGAGGGGTAATACAATGACCATTAAAATTGATTTATCTAGCAGAAGCTATGTTAAGTGGGGTCTGAGAGGGGAGCTTGAGAAGTTAATAAGGCTTGAAATATTAAAGAAACTTAAAAAGAATTTAATTTAATAACTTATAGTATTTATCAGGATTTTTCTTGAAAGCAAAAAGAAATACAGAACTCTTTTCTTTTTGTTTTAAAATAAAACACCCTTTACTAAACACAAAAATCTCCATCAATTAAATTTGTTTAGATAAATTATTAATCAAAAAATCTAAAATATATTCTATATTGAATTTCTTAACTTTTTTTAAACCCACCCTCGCATCTTCCCAAAGACAAAAGAAAGCACATTTAACTATTTTTATTTTTGAGCTCCTGCCTGCCTGTGGCACACTTAAGACCACCGTGGCACCGAATAAATTGCCAACAGTGGCAATTCTGGTCATGATCTCATATAGTAATTTCGCCTTTATCCCAAACCCTCTCCCCCCAAACCTCCCCCCGCGCTTACCATAAATAAGCTGCATGTGGCACTTTGTTTGCCACGTTCTGGCTTTCGGAGGAAATGCAACACCAAATTACGTTTTTGTGGCCCCCGGGCAAAGCCGATAAGGGTCTCCGGTCTCAGTCCCTGCCATCCTCCAATCCTCGCGAGCACTTGGCACTTTTAAAGCCAAGTTACCGGAGTAACGAAATGCAATTTCAGCGTAATTTGATCAGTTGACATTCCGCCACGCTTGGCCTTTGGTGAAAAGCGCCAAGCGAGTTTTATGTGAATTATGCTCAATGCAGAATCGGATTCATGAAGGTGCCGTGGTCAGCTCAAAGTGGCTAATACATCCGGCTTTAAGTGCCTCCATATACCAAGTAGTGTGTTGCCAACAATGTGGAATGTTTTAATTGGCCAGAAGCCCCAACAGGCCGCCACCAGGCACAGCCTCGCAGCTCGCTGCTCTCAGGACGAAGGTCATCGTTTTAATGATGAACTCGTGTCACTAATAAACTTCCTGTTGGAGCCAAGCTGTTGCCTCTAGAGGGTATAGTACTTAAGTTATTTACTTAAGTCTCTTGTGGTTGATGGAAGGCCAAGAAAAATTACTGGTAATACGCCTCTTAACTGGGACACTTAAAGAGTTGTATTAAAACTAAGCTAGCTCTCTTTTTACATATATAAAAAATATTACTGATGAATTTTTCATAAAAATATAAGTTACCTTTAGATGTATTTTCTATGATTTATAGTTAAAGTTATATATTTTACAAAATCTTGAAAAGTTTAACTCAATTATGGTTTCAAGAACTTAAAGTTTACTAAGATAAATCCGCTAAATACTTTACTCTGGCCTTTTTAGGAATTGTCTTAAATAGGTAAACAGGTATTAATTTATTAATAAAATTCGCTTCTTAACTTTCTAACATCCTTTTTAAACATAAAACAAATCCTTAAAGTAATTTCCTTTAATATAACGTTTCATTGGCTTCGTCTAGCTTTGGAAATCATCCCAGACTTCAGAGGCGCCTTTAATGTATTGCCTTGGCTTCTCGGCAAGAACTTGGAATTTCGTTGCCACTCTCATCTCCCACATAAGGTTATTGTCTGCCTGAAAATCATATTTATGCTGGCATGTGTGTAATAACTTGATTTATGGCATAAACACACCAACAATAATGTATGCAGCACAAAAATCTACAACAGACACGACTAATTAGTTATCCCAGAACCAAGGAACTTAACAGCTGCCAATCGATTGGCGTGGGTTTCCTAGTGAAAGGGAAATTTTAAGCAATTTCCAGGCGGAGGCGGTAAGAACATTACCATTATCATCGCCGGCTGGTTGCCTCCTGGCCTGGATGTCACTTAATTAACTGAAGGCATTTGTGGGCCAAAAAAGGGCGGAGGAGAAGGAACATGTTTCAGGCAACTCGTGACATTTACCGTTTGCATGCATAATTTGGCGCACACTCATCGCCACCGGGGGAGATACCATCAGGCATATAATTAAATTCAATTTAAGTTTGCCATAAATCAAAAATACATTTTCTAACAAGCAGGGAAGTCTGGGAAACGACTAGCTGATGTCCTGGAAAATTTACTAGACTGCTATCCTTTAAAGCCTCATCTACCCCGCTTTTCCCCGGATTAAACAAAGTTTTTCTTGGGACACTCACGTGTTTGGAACATTCCGCATCTGCCGCACACTGAGGAAGACCACAATCAGTGTGCCATTGCCCAGGACCCCGACGACGAAGATCAGGGCAAACAGGATGGGCACGATGTAGGTTTCCGGCCTTCGGCCATAGGGCACGTAAGGAGTCTCTGTAGGCGCCACACCGCTGAGGTTGTCGTATCCCGAGGTGAAGTCGGTGTCCAAGAGGGTCCACTGGGTGGAGGTGGCCAGCATGGCCATGTCCCAAATAGCCTGGGTGAAGTTAAGGGGAGTGGAGAGCAGAGACTTGTCCAGGTCTAGATCCTGGTCCCCCTGCGCCGTCATGTCCAGTTCCGATTCCATGCTCACCAAATTGTTAGCTATCATTGGGAAGGGGAATCTCCTAGTAATCCTGGTGCGGCTCCTGCTGCTGATTCCTTTTGTTTCTCTCTCTTTTAATTTTATTTCTTGCCTACGAAATGGAAATTGTTTAAGCCAACATGATTAATTCATCTCCTTCACGGCTCGTTGGCTCGGTGGATGCTGCTGCTGCTCCTGCATAACTGCATCCAAAGCTATAGCTGCAAATAGTGGGAAAAACAATGCAGTTTGTAACGTTAAATTGATTCAATTTGCTTTCGGTTTTGCTTTAATGGATTCATGTGCAGGAAATCCAATTATTTAGTATTAAATTCCTTCTGCCCAAATAATAAATAAATATTTCAGATGCCATTAAATGGTTGATACAACCCCATATGTTTACTTTTCTATTTCCATTTCCATATATACATATTTACCATGGGTCTCAATTTATTGGTTTTAATTTGAACGGCAAACACAAGTGTGTGTTGTTCTAAAGCAAACTTGAAAGTTTCTAAAGCGGAGGAAATTGGTAAAAGTAAATTAAAGCTTAATTGCAGGGGAATATTGTTTGCCAGAGTTAAATCAAGCTTAGTTTATGGGCGAGAGCTTGGGGTAATTGTTATTTTGAAAAGTCAAATAATAAAAATAAATTAATTGAAATGTGAATGGCATATACCTCGCTAAGACGTAGTATTTTAAGTAAATGTAAAATTTATATTAGTAATTAAATTTACTAACTATTCTTTGGCCTGCTTAAATTGATTAAATTTTCAATGCAAACACATTTCCCTTCCCCATCAAATACACATTTCCTGATTCCTTCAAAGTGCATTTGAAAATCCCTTTCCTCTAATTTAACCCTTCCCCTTCGCTAATTTGGCATTCTGTTTCCCAGATTTTCTCTCAAAAGACACGTGCTAACTTTCCATTAAAGCCACCAATCAAAAAGTATCCATAGACGATGGCAACGACGACGACAAGGAGAAAGAGGGCTTTATGTTACAGATTTATGGCATTAGCGTGGAATTTCTTATCAACTTGATGCTCGCCTTCGCTGCTCGGGCTCCTTGGCAGTCCTGCCTGCGCCAACACTTCAAGGAATGCATATCCTGTCATTACATTTCCAGCCATTAACCACATACTCACACACATACTGTGATACAGTGACTCATAAAATGTAACTGACGCCCACAAGGAACTTCAATGGACTTGGACAGCCGCAGGAAAGGAACACTTGAGATTTGGTTTTAAATTTAAAGAAAAAATATAAAGATATAAGGAAGAAATGTAAAATATATACTGGTTGAAAGATCAAAGAACTCGCTTTCTTTATATTTCATTAACGTAATTTCTGTCAAGCTAAGAAATCTATTTCAACAATAAAAACCCAAGCATATTTTATTGCTTTTCTTCCCTGAGAATTTTCCAACTTTAATGTCAAACCAGAATTTTTATTTCAATTTTTTCTCGAGTGCATCATGAATCGGGTAAGCAGGGAAAAACTCTGCGTAATTGAAATCTGTGCGTTCGTTCGGCTTTGCCTTCTTAGCCCAGGCTGTCATTCCTTTGTAATAAAAATATGAATGGTCCGCCGCCATCTCCTGTCGTTGCCTCGGCCAGGTGAATGTAAACATCCGGACAAATACCCGTCAGCCGGCGACCTTTCACCTCCTTCCTGCGAAGTGAGGTGCATAAAGTCCGGATGCCATCGAGAATAATATAAAGAAAGTGTAAAAACAGATGCCTTAAAAATCAAATCCGTATGAATGCATAAACACAATTTGCATAAACCAGAAAATTCAACGCCTCTGTTGCCACAAAGTTGCTTGAAGTGCTGAGTTTTCAGAGTGAAAAGTTTACATTTTCCACAAATATGATTAAAGAAAGTTTACTCCCTGGAGTTGAAATATTTAAATGTGTTTTGTAAGGGTAAATTAAATTTAATATTCTGTACTCTATATTCAATATTATATTCAAAGAAAATGCTGCAGGTTCAAGAGAGAAAAACTAATTAAGATCCCTGGTGGCTCCAATCAGTGGAAAACTACAAGCTCAGAAACTTTCTCTTGGCCAAGTTTAGGTAAGCAAGAGGGTAAAAGTTTTTCAGTTAGCTGGAAATATAGTTCTCTACAATTTGTGGAAATTAATAAACAATCGCCAACTGTTGTTTTTGCTAGCTGCTAGTAAATAAAAATTGATTTTCAATGAATTTATGACCACAATTAAGTTGGCTGGCTAATTGCCTGCGACATAAAAACCCATAAAAGTCAGGCATTATTAATAGAGAGTGAAATTCAAACTGTGTAGTTACGAGAAAAAAAGTGGCAAACATGGCGTATGCGTAATAATTTATTAAATTTCTATTTAAGCTGTCTGTTAAATGTAGTGACTTGCAGTTACTTTTAATTAGCATTAATTGTTAGTGTTGTTGAAAGGCTTAATTATGAATTTGATAAACAATTAATTACTTTTCTATGAATACATAGATTTTATATTTGAAGGAATACCTTTTGGTGCCCCTTTGATTTGTAAACTTCTTGTTTCTATTCAGTGGCCATTTTCCTAAGTCTTCATGATTTAAATTGAATTAATTTCGCTGTTGGTGACCCTTTTCGGTATGGCTTCCCTCGCAATTGCGAATATTTTCGAAATGCAAATGAAGTTCGAGAACAAAGAACGAACTAATTAAGTAATTTCAAGCAAAAGCGGAAAATCGCTGGAATATTTCTCAACTGAAAATGGCTGCTTGATGAGCCTGTTGAAATGTCAACATTGTCCGCATTGTTTGCCGCTCAACTTAATTAATTTGTTAGCAGAATAATAACGCAGAACCAGTAGGCAAATGAGGAGGAGGATCATGGATGTGGCGGTCAGGTTTATTTGCCCAACACTTAGCTAATTGAATTTCGACACTGACACTGACTGAGCCCAATGATAAATTATTCCCTTTAAAGTAGCCAACGTGCCTTAATGTCACATGTACAACATACATTTCTGCGCCATAAATATTCATGATTCGTACCGAAATTGATCTATTTCGGGATCGCAGAGCCATTAGGCTGACAAATAAACCTGTTAGCCAATATCAATAACTGGCTTACATCGCTCTAGCAACTCCAAAATAAAAAAAAGGCAAAGGCGAGAAGTGTCGTGATTTATGACATCGAATGGCCGGCAGAAGTCCGCTTATCTGGTGGCCATCTGGATGTCAAATATTTATGGACTTTCAGAGAGTGCTTCCCCCAAGTTTTTACTTTTATTTTTGTACCCTGTAAATGGGGTTGCAAAAAATTTAGAAGGGTTCTTATCATAAAAGTGTAGCCTTTAAATTCGTATGTGTTAAGTTTATCATAAAAGATGTATTTTAAAAATATTTGGTAATATTTTTGTAGTTTACATTCTTTGAACAGAAGTCAAGGATTCGAGCCCTGACAGCCTGTCATATATATGTTTTTATTTCTACAATAATAATAATAAAGTAAAATATTTTTAAAAATGTATCCCGTCAATTAAAACAAGAGTTTCGGAGATAGAGCCTTAGGTTGAACTTTTCTCTATAAATTTTCTCTTTATAAATTTAATAATTATATTCTAGGATACCTTTAATTCCATATTTATTCCTCCATTTACTCTTATAGTTACTTGTTGTTTTTATTGTGACTACAAGCTCATGAGAGTGCGATTGATAAATCAATGCAATTTATCAGTAGTTCAGCTGCGGACACAACGCCACTTAAAATGCCTCGCAACCCGCAGATCCGCTGGGAATGGGAACGGGCAAGGGGATAGGGCTCTCCGACTCTTTGGTACATAGGTGCTAACCTAACCCACTGGCCAAATTTTTATCGCAGGGCAAACAGCAGTCTGCTCACGTGGCCAACGAGGAGGGAGGGAACAGGAATCTTATCTGTCAGCCTTTGGGGACTTAGTGCGTCTCATAATAAATGCAGCTAAGTCGCCTGTAAATGTTTGGGATTGTTTTTTGGGCACAGGGAGAAGGCCCACACACGCACGAATGTTTTGAATAAATAACGCGGTTTTTGGACACTCGCCCTCCCCCTGAAAAAATTATATATATATAACAAAAGGGAAACCCACCATATTTTCCTCTGATTCTTGGGAGTGTGTGCGTGGGAATTTTCGGTGTGTTGTTCAAGAAAAATATGCGTACAAAGCGGGGGACAGGCTTTGGCAAAAGATTTGCGATTGGCCATTTGTTTCAGGCTTGTAATTGAATACCAGACCTGCCTGCCTGCGCCTCTTTTTATTTATTTTTTTATTTATGCAAATATAATGAAAAGAAAACACAATTTTCAATCATTTCTTTCGGCGAGGACAATAAGCCTATAAATAGCTCAGTAAATTTTTTACCATATTTAAATTTTAGTATTAAACTCTACTTTCCACGGTCTCCGCTTCTCCTGTTTAAAATGCCAGACAGGATTATAGATATTTAAGTGTCCACCAAATACCCGCATGTTCGAGCATAAAGCAACCACTAAGGAGCGGTCATAAAAAATCAAATTTAAGCGTCTCCATAAGCCATTAAAATACATTGTCATAGTTATATTTAATTTTTTTCCACTCTCTCCCTCTCACTTCGGTTGTTCTCGTATATTATTTCCTATTTTCTTCCTTTTTATGAAAATCGTTTTGCCAGTTCGCACTTAATGCCGTGTTGGCAGGAGGGGAAAAGGCGAATATAGCCATAAACGATGGCGGATCGGTGCGGGAAGCTGAGCAATTTCGATTGTCATTATCTAGATAAATTATTTATGTAATCGCTCGGAACCATTATTATATTTTGTAGAATTTCTCTGGGCCCTGCGGCAGAGCCAAAAGGGAAATCGATAGGCAAAACCAGGGGCGACAATGTTAATAATTTAGCTGAAAAATGTAATAAAATCTGGGGCCCGAAAAATAAGCAAATTGTGGCAAAAACTTCGCATTACCGTATATACTAATATGGCGCATATCCTGACGTATCCTCTTGCATATCCTTTAATACGAGGTTGGCTTGCCGACAACGCAATTAGATTTTGTGCCGTCTCCATACGGTTCGGGGGGCGCAATTAGAGTGCATTACAATGTCTGAATGCGAACTTTAGTTTGTCGACAAAAACAAAGCATTCGCAATTGTCTGAAAACTTTTTGCCAAGCGAAAAAAAAACACTTTAAGTAAAATTTCCAGATAAATATCTTAGTACTTATTAAAGAAGCTTAGCTTTTGGTCCAACTAAAGCCTTTGATTTGTAGTTTAGGTATGTTTACTCCTTTTAGTTCAGTTCATTACAATTTTATTTTGAATTTTATTTTAAATTTTATTGGGAATTTTAGTGAAACATTTCATCATTTTCAACTATAGAAGTTAAGCTTTCTTTTCCTAATTTTGTAATATTAAATATTATTTTAAACGGAAAAAATCTTAAATAATTCTAGAATTAACTGCTTTATCATAGTTTGAAATGTGTAATTATATATAATTTTTGTTCTTAATATTTCCCCACATTTGTACTTATATTATTACCTTTTTTTTCGAGTGTACCTCCCCAACTCTACAATTTATTTGCATGTGTTCCTCATGTGCTCTTACTCGGGCCATTAGCAGAGATACTATACGTACAATATATAAATATATATAGCTACTATATAATTTGAGGGCCCCCAACAGTTGCCAGCAAATAAAGCAATTTTGGCGCCTCTGTTCTCTGTCTTCACTGTGAATTTAACTTAATTGGAAAGGTTACAATTTGGGGGCATGGCATTTTTAATATTTGCCGAGTATATGAAGAGTTTAAGTTTTAATTCAGTGGAAGGAAAATGCTTTCACCTCCTGGCTTGGAACATTTAATTAAATCATTTGGCATGTCAGACTCCTGTTTATTGCCTTTTACTTTATACACTCAATCATTTTGTGCCATTTCTGCCATTTACCAGGACTAATTGCCCGCTAAAAAGTGCCAATTTTTCCTTTGCTTTCACTTTTTTCTTTACATATTATTTTTTGGGAGGAGGACCCAGCAGAGTCCTTTGCACGTACACATACAAATGAAGTGGAGTGTCCGACACTTGATTTATATACTTGAGTAATGGATGTCGCACACACATAAAGTCGGCTGGACAAAAGCTTTTGTTTTTTTTTTTCTTATTTTTTTGTAGCTATGGGTGACAATTTAAAATACACACACACAGGGAAACAAAAACGAAAAGGAATTTTAAATGGTTTCTACAGGGTGTGAGGAAAATACTAAATACTCTTCAGTTTGGCTGGGTTGGTTACAGCTTTAAATAAATATAGTAAAGTCCTGGGAATGAATGAGTTTTATTTTTGAGAAAAACTTAAAGGTCATTTGGTTGGTTTGTCATTCTCAAAAGGGCAAAATAAAGGTTACAAATTTAAGCGTGGGAAAGTGAAAATGTGCTCAAGACCTTTCTTTAATGAGAGGGGACCAGCCTGGCTAATTACCCTTATTAATTTCTCACATTTTTATTCGTTTGCCAAGACTAAAGACCTCTTTTCTCCTAATTTAATACTAATGAGAGATTACACAATTTTAAAACATATTTTCTTGGTTTCTTGTGAAATAAAGATCCAAACTTTAGCTTTAATTTTCCCCATTAAATTTAAAACAAAGACAACCAAACTTCTTGATTTAGTGAACCTGGTTCCGCCAGGAATTAAGCACCTTGACTTTACAAACTTTTCAGACTTAAACAAAAGAGTATCCACCGAAGGAACTTAAGCTTAAATGTGGACTCTTCTTCGGTCTTTAAATAATTTGCTTTCCATTTTTCATATGTCTGTTCCATTTGGGTTTTTTTTACATTTTCTCAGCAGCTATCATTAATTTAAATTTTTATTTTATTTTCGCGCCCGCGACAAACAGAACCTAAATGCCACCAATTTGCATAATTCAACATTCTCGCCTCAAAGTCCTTAATTTCCACTTGTTTTTTCTTTGGTTTTTTCCAACGCTTTTCCGCCTAGTTTGTTGACATTTCTTTGATGGGCGTAGCTCTCTCTAGCAGCTTCATTATTCAGCAACAGCTGGTGGACAGGAGGGATTACCAGGAGGAGGAGGAGAGTGAGGCCATGACTCCTCGACACATAAATTTGACTGACTGACGGACACGCCGCACTTATGCCTCAATCCATCCCGGAACCTCCCTCCTCCCCTCCGGCTACATCAGCACATATATCATTTTCATTTTGTAATTTGTCTCTCACCCTTGGAGCTCGAAGCAGTTTCGGCCCCGGCTTTCGGCATTTCGACCCAGTCACGGGCCATTTTGTGCACAATGGCCCCCAGTTAATTGGTTGGGTGTTGCCGTGGGTGTTGCCACCCCTCTACACCCAGAGACTAGGATCCTGGCGAAGGCGCCCCCATATTAAATTACATGACAGCTAACATGAGGTGCTAACTTCCCCGCGTTGAGCTCATTAAATGTGTAAAATAAATGGGCAATGGAGGCAGGCAGACACAGGGCAGGCTTTCCCTGTGGTGAAAAATGCGGAAAATTCAGTTCCGCTTATGCAATTTTAATCATTTTCCTGCGATTCATTTTCAGCTTGTTGATTTTTACGAGGAAGAGGAAGCGATTAAGCCACAAAACAAAGCCATTATTTCACATGACGGATTGTTGTAATTATAAAAATGTTTAATTTTGGGTATAGTAATTCGATACATATGAGAAAAAACTTAAATTTATATCAGAGATGTGGTTGGGTAACATTTTGAGCTAAAAATCCTGATTTTAAATCTGTTTTAAATTCATAAGTTTATAGGTTTCGACTTTATTTTAATGAATTTCGTGATATCTACTCTCAAAATCCTAACCAAAATTATATAACTCATAGATTAACTTTATTAATTAAGAAGTTAAACTCAAATCCCCCCTCTAAGCACCAAATCAACCCATCTATTTCCGCCTTAAAAGCTTATAATTGTTATGTTAGTAAGCCAAGTTTGTAAACATTAATCTCTGATACCCTCAGCTCTGCCTTCCAGTGAATCCCGAAACCCAATTTCCTTAAAACACCAAACGATAAATTAATTCAAGCCAAAGGCTAAGACATCGCACACTTTTCATATTAGAAGAGCGGAAAAGTCGCCGGGCATTTAATTAATTCGAAGCGTGCGCGCTATCAGGAATGCTCCTCCCCAGAGCAGCTCCCGGCGTTGGTTCGTCCGACTTTACTTGTACTACTTGCCGGTTTCACTTACAGTTACTTAATTAATGAGTTGAGCTACTGCTGCACTCTCACAAACACAAAAAATATTCATAAACTTTAGTATTTTGCAGGCAAAAGGGGAAAAGGATAAGGCAATTTAAAATTCTGCATTTGTGCAATGCGAGAATTTGCGGTTTCGTGTTACGCACAACCTAATAATGCTAATTGCATATCGGACTGGCTTTCCAACTTGGCTAAATGGCTGAAATGGCATTGCACTCGGTGGATTGGTCGAGGGAAAATATGCCAAGCTGGGGTTAAATGCATTTGGTCATCAGCAAAAACAAAAAGAAAATGAAATGCATATAGGAAATTGCGGTAAATAAACCTTGGAAACTTGATTTAAAATAGAGTTGGCCATAAATTTGTTAAAGCTATTGTTATGGGGCATTCAAGAACTCTTTTAATCTTTAAAAATCCCATTAAAATTTAAATAAAACAAAAGCAAAAATCCTTTTCTCTTTCTGAGAAAGAAAATCATATTTTTCCCCCAAGGAACATAGGCAATTAAATCATTTGCCATTTGCAGATACGAAGCCATCATGCAAAATAACTTTTCCTGCAAAAGATTTGAATCGAAAGCGAACACAACAGGACTCTGTCAGTGTCCGGTTGTCCTGCCAACAAAACTCGGGGCAAACTCCAAGGAAAGTGAGGCACTTGAAAAGTTCCGCATCATTACTCGGGTGTTTTGTGGTGATTGGCTTTTGTATGATCCCGGCAAACAAGAACCGAGTGAAACTCGGGTCGAGGAGTGACAGTTTCGACCCCTCCGATTCGCAGACACTTGAAGTGTCGGGCAAACAGAATCATTTGCCGACGTGCTTTGTTTAGTTAAACGAAAGTTTTCCGAACTAAAACAAAAGAAGGAAAACTACTACTTCTACAATATCTATCCTACATTTCAATTTAAGTTTCCGTTTGGCTAAAGTTTTTCTCGCAGGGATACCGCGGGTAACACAAGTGTAAGTCTGAAGGCCTTGGTTTGGGTTTCATTTCCACCTAATTAGGTGCAATTGTTTGCTGCTCAACTTTCCAGCTCCGACTGTGACGCAAACACCCGCCGCTGCACACCCGGCGTATGCGCATTATAAAAATTTATGACTCATAGAAATTAAACGACTGTCATTCGTATGTATTAGTCGGCGAAATTAGTTTGTCTTAGCAGATCCTGGAGCCAGGACAGGGGGATACAAATGGGTGTGGGTTACACCCCCTTTGTGGGTGCGGTTTCCGAACAAAAAGCGGGAAATAAAGGCGGAAGAGAGATGCATATCAAATCACCGGCAGCATAAATCAAAGGTAACCCAAATACATAAATATCGCGTAATAAACATGTTTATGGGGGTGAACTTAAAATGGGGATGAAAGGCCTTATCTAAAATAGGAAATTCCCTCGATTTGTTCACTTGTTTATGTCTCCCTTTAATCCGTTGCCATTTAGTACATTTTCTGGGATTCTAAATAATGTAGAAAACTTGGACTTTTGCTCGATAAGCAGTCAATAAATTGAGCAGTTAAAAATGTCAGCCACATTTTGTTGTTAAATAGTATTAAAAATATATTATTTAAAAGCTTAAATTGGCTCTCTCAATCTTTAAGAAATGTTGTATTTTTTGAGTCCTTAATAAATATAAAATCTTTTTGCTAATCAAAGGTTTATTTCCTAACTTTTCCGCAGACATATTTACCTCAGAAATAATATACAAAATATATTATTTAAAGGTTGAATCCATTTACATTTCGATTTTTTGTTGTAGCTTTAAATTATTCGAAAATCTTTGCTTTCTTTACCTTAACTTTTGCCGCTAAAATGCGTCCTTTCGGCCTTTCAATTTTTATCTTTTTTGACTGCAAAGTTTATCTAATAAATATGTATCATATAAAGTCGAAAATTACCTCCCTTAAATACATTTACCTTTCGCCTCTTTAGGCGCCTCTAAATATAGTACATAAACTTGCCCTTTAATTGAACTTTTCGTCGATAAGAAGTCAATAAATCCACAAGTTAAAATGTATTTGTTTTCCCGCGGCTTTCGCGCTATTTATTTGCGTAAGTTTTGCCAACGAAAACTTGGCAAGGTGAAGCCAAAAAGCTATTGTTAAATTTTGTAGACACCTTAAATCAATCCGATCCATACGAGTTTTTGGTACATATGTTTCTATCGCGGATCGGGCAGTTCAGCTCTTTGTTTATGGGCGCTAGGCCTCGTCATCGACATCGTTTTTGTTTAATGCTGTCGCGTCGGTTAATTGTAAACAAACTTCTCGATGGACTCGATAGTTGGATGGACTCGATATTTGGATGGATATGGATGGATCGTGTCCAGCAGCACGCCCCGGTTTTATATTTAGATTGCGGGGGCAGCTATTAGGCTGTAAATTTTCCTTATCCCCTTGGGCACCTTCTCCCCCGATCGTGCAGCTTATGTTAATGGCACATTTAAGCCCGGCCAGATAGCTGCTCCTCCTTCGGTTGCCAAAAGCTAATAAATGGCACGCGCATCCAATGCACTTTTGGGTCCCTCCTCCTCCATTTTCATTTTCATTCCCATTTCGCCCGCATATTTACTGTATTTCTGTGCCGGTCCTCGGCGCTTGTATAGTTTTTCTCGGTTTTTCATTAACTTGGAAGTTTTTCCGGCTGGTGGCTAAGTGTGTGCAGCATGAAAAGGGTGTTACCCCAAAAATCCCCGAATAAAACATGAGCTCGCAATCCTTCTGGTTGCAATTCAAACCTTTATGGCTTCGTGCAGATAATTTGAAATGAAATATATGCAGTGTAAATGGAAGAAACATAAAATTGAAAACCTGATGGAAATTATTTTCCACATTATCCGTCGAATGCTGGGATACTCAGCCACAATAATATAGTTAGAAATATGTATAGAAATTACGTAATCCGCGCTGGAATTCAATCAACAGGAAATCCATCAACATGCAAAGGCAAAAACTGCATTAAAATGGAAATTTCGATGCACCGGGCTAGACTGGTTTTCAAAATGGCCAGGATTTATGGAGTCAGGGGCCAGAAACAAAGGCAGCAATAGCAAAATAACGGAAAGCGGAAGCAAAATAAACAGCACAAGAGCCAAGCGGAAACAGAAACAGAACCCCCAGACCGATTTTGGATGCAAAATGCATATAAAGGCTTTGCTTCCACGCACGATTTACGATTGCCACTGCCGTTTAGGGCTCGGAAAACTACATTTTTCACGGGCCAAGCGCCGATTCAAAATGTCGATAGGTTGGGCCGGCAAATTTATGGAGCTGACACCATCAATTGTTCAGGATAATATGCACACTCGAGTGTCAGGGGGGTGTCAGAAGGCGATTAAGCGAGATTAAGTGATCAATTTTTAATTTGCCATTTTCCGACACCGCAAACAAACAGATTTGCATCAATCTGCAATTATTATTTATTATGCTTACATTTGCGTTTAAGTGTTTTTATGTGTTTCCGTGCTTGTAAGCGATGCCAGGCCCCCTCGCACTCGAGATGATGAGATGGGGCTTAAACAGGATATGCCAGCGCCAGCGCCAAACGGGAGCAGCACATGAACATGAACACTTGGCCCTAATTTTGTTTACACACACACACACCCAGCACACACGCGGGAAGAATTTAAATAAATTTATTGAATTCTTTTTAGCAGGCGAAAGCACTTGAAACGCTATAGCCGGATATTGGCATCAACACACCGCACCGAACATCCGAAAATTCCGTTTTTGAACTTGAACTGTCCGTCGGAGCGAAGAGAGAACGATGCGACTTGTTGGCGCGCGCGAAATCGTTTGCCGTTTGGTTTTTGTTTCGGTCTGGCTGACTGCATGTTGTTTTGGCCCGGCCAAGAAGTCCCGTACCCGCCCGCAATTGATCCGGAGATTGGACGGGGCGCCAAAATGCCGGCTAACCCGTGCGCATGTGCTGCAACATGTTGCGGAAGCGAAGTGTTGCAGCCATTTACTGCCCCAGACTTGACTTCTGAACTGGCTTTGATCGGTAATTTGTATTTTTAATAAGTCTAATCATTACCGGAATTATTTTAACGATTTCATGTAAGGACTATTATTTATTTATAATAAAAATTGTATATATGTGATATATTATATAGTTACCTAAACAAATGACCGGTTTTAACTTGTTATTGTACAGTTTTACTGAGTTTGGCACACAATTTCAAAAATGCCGCCGAAAGTGTATAACAGTCGAGCGTTTTAGAGTGCACAGCTGCTGCGATTCTATTCGAGGTTCGAGTATCTGGTGTGGTTCGAATATAAAAATATATCGCATTTAGGGGGAAAGGCAAATTTCATCTATCTGGTCACTCTTTTTGATGTCTTGTGCATTCGACAGCGTTTAGTTTTGCTGTAAAAATAGTAAGTTTTCGTGAAAAACTGAGCCCCACCCAAGTGAAAACACGCCCAGCGAAGACCGGCGAGCGGATTTTCCGAAAGGTCATGGGGGAACCGGCTAGAAACTTGCGAATTCATTTTCGCAAAACGCCATGTTGGCCGAGCGGCCAAACATAACCTCAACCAGGGGCGAGAAATTATGTGGCCCGAAACTAATAGATTTGTATTCCAGGTGCAGACAAACGGCCGCGTGGAAAGTCAACGAACATGTCGCGCTTCTTTGCCAACGGGTCCGACTCGGAGTCCGAGTCCAGTGAGGAGGAGGTCCAAGCGACGAACTTCAACAAAGCGAGCGTCTTCGTGAGTACCACCATCCATTGCTGTTGAGTGTCCGGTGTTAATCCCGCTTTCCCCCCCTAGCAATTCAGCGACGATGAGGAGGAGGTCAAGCGCGTGGTGCGCTCCACCAAGGAGAAGCGCTACGAGAACCTCACCAGCATCATCAAGACCATCCGCAACCACAAGAAGATCAAGGATATCCCGAACACGCTGACCAGCTTCGAGGATCTGACGCGCGCGTACCAGAAGGCGCTGCCCGTCATCTCGAAGGAGGAGAACGGCATCACACCGCGTTTCTACATCCGCTGCCTCGCCGAGCTGGAGGACTTCATCAACGAGGTGTGGGAGGATCGCGAGGGCAGGAAGAACCTGTCCAAGAACAACTCCAAGTCGCTGGGAACGCTGCGTCAGAAGGTGCGCAAGTACATCAAGGACTTTGAGGACGATTTGTCGCGTTTCCGCGAGGCGCCCGACCAGGAGAGCGAGGCCGAGGATGAGGTGGCCGCCCTGGACAGCGACGGGGGCGATGCCGGCGACGACAGCGATGTGGGAGTCAAGCGCGAGGCTACCGAGGCCGCTCCCAAGGCTGCCAAATCGGCGCCCGTCAAGGCGGCGCCCGCCGACGATGACGATTCCGATGATTCCATTGACTGGGACTCGGATTCGGAGAGCGAGACGGAGTCGTCGGACGATGAGAACCAGTACCAGAACATGCGCGAGCGCTTCCTTAAGCGCACCACCGAGAAGGAGGACAAGGACGACGACAAGAGGAAGGACAAGCGCAAGGAGCAGAAGGTCAAGATCCGTAAGCGTGCCGAGGACGATGAGGATGGCGAGTGGGAGACCGTGGTCAAGGGCCATGTCGTGGAGAAGCCCAAGATGTTCGAGAAGGACGCCGAGATCGATGTGCCCTTGGTGCTGGCCAAGCTGCTGGAGATCATGTCGGCACGCGGCAAGAAGCGCACCGATCGCCGCCTGCAGATCGACCTGCTGTTCGAGCTGAGGGACATCTCCGACCAGCACAACCTGGGCACCGCCGTCTCCGTGAAGATCCACTTCAACATCATCTCGGCTATCTTCGACTACAACCAGAAGATCTCCGAGCCCATGAAGCTGGAGCACTGGGCCCTGCTACTGGAGGTGATGCAGAGCATGATGAAGCTGCTCCTGGCCAATGCGGACATCAACATGAGCGAGAGCGTGGCGGAGGAGCACGAGGAGTACGCCGCGGCGCCCTTCTTCGTCCGCGGCTGCCCCCTGGCCGCCGTGGAGCGGCTGGACGATGAGTTCACCAAGCTGCTGAAGGAGTGCGATCCCCACTCGAACGACTATGTGTCACGGCTGAAGGACGAGGTGAACGTGGTGAAGACCATCGAGCTGGTGCTGCAGTACTTCGAGCGCTCTGGAACCAACAACGAGCGCTGCCGCATCTATCTGCGCAAGATCGAGCATCTCTACTACAAGTTCGACCCCGAGGTGCTGAAGAAGAAACGCGGCGAGGTGCCTGCCACGACTGGCACCTCTGTGGAGGTTATGGACAAGCTGTGCAAGTTCATCTACGCCAAGGACGACACGGATCGTATTAGGACGCGGGCTATTCTGGCGCACATCTACCACCATGCCATGCACGACAACTGGTTCCAGGCGCGTGACCTTGTGCTGATGTCCCATCTGCAGGACAACATCGATGCCGCCGATCCCGCCACCCGTATCCTGTACAATCGCATGATGGCCAACCTCGGTCTGTGCGCCTTCCGGCAGGAGAATGTGAAGGACGCGCATCATTGTCTCGTGGACCTAATGGTCACCGGCAAGCCCAAGGAGCTGCTCGCCCAGGGACTGCTGCCCCAGCGCCAACACGAACGGTCCGCCGAGCAGGAGAAGATCGAGAAGCAGCGCCAGATGCCATTCCACATGCACATCAACCTCGAGCTGCTCGAGTGCGTCTACCTGGTGTCCGCCATGCTGCTGGAGATTCCCTACATTGCCGCCCACGAGTTCGACGCCCGCCGCCGCATGATCAGCAAGACGTTCTACCAGCAGCTGCGCTCCTCGGAGCGCCAGTCCCTGGTGGGCCCACCGGAATCGATGCGCGAGCATGTGGTGGCCGCCGCCAAGGCCATGCGTTGCGGCAACTGGCAGGCGTGCGCCAACTTCATCGTCAACAAGAAGATGAACACAAAGGTGTGGGACCTCTTCTACGAATCGGACCGAGTGCGCGAGATGCTCACCAAGTTCATCAAGGAGGAGTCGCTGCGCACGTACCTCTTCACCTACTCGAACGTCTACACCTCGATCAGCATTCCCTCGCTGGCCCAGATGTACGAGCTGCCCGTGCAGAAGGTGCACTCGATCATCAGCAAGATGATCATCAACGAGGAGCTGATGGCCAGCCTGGACGATCCCAGCGAAACGGTGGTGATGCATCGCTCCGAGCCGTCGCGCCTCCAGGCCCTGGCCATGCAGTTTGTGGACAAGGTCACCAATCTGGTCGACGTCAACGAGAAGGTGTTCGACATGAAGCAGGGCAACTTCTTCCAGCGCGGCAACATGGGCAACCGTGGCGATCGTGGCTACAACCGCAACCAGAACAACCAGGGCGGCAACTGGGCCGGCCAGCGGCGGGGGTCCGGCAATCGCAACCGCAACCAGCAGCGTGGCCATCACAAGAACCAACAGCAGCAGCATCAACAGCAACAAGTCCAGACCATCGACGAGGAGTAGACGCTGCAGCCTCCATTCTACCCCCAACAGCCTCCTCCTTCTCGTCTCCACTTGAAAACAAAACAAATTTGTAGCTCTCGGACTATATACAAAATGGAATGGCCATGGACAACTGGAGAGGCCAAGTGCAGGCAGACCTCCGGTTCGGTTGCACGACTGGATCGGAGGTCTGGTTCCCACCATCGTTCGCTGACCGTTGCCCCTTGCTGTAGCCACGTCCCAAGTATAAATTTGTTTACGTTAAATGATAATGATAACTACATTTTGTATCAAGTCTAAAACTCAAGAAAAAACCTAAAAAAAAAGAAATAATTGTTTTATTTAGGGAAATATTTTTGTTTTTCCTTACAATTTTAAATTCGATAAACTTTATGTGTGACCAGTCACCGGCTTGCAAGGTATGCCATTTTGGCCGAAACCGGCAACGGGCACCTTGTTCCGGCGCACTCTTAAATAATCAAAAACTATTTATTTTAACTCAGGAATTATGAATAGCATTGGCAAGGACTGTGACGAACTGAAGAAGCAGTACGACGCCTGCTTCAACAGCTGGTTCTCGGAGCAGTTCCTCAAGGGCCGGACGGATGACTCGGCATGCGCGCCAATCTTCCGGGTTTATCAGGAGTGCGTCAAGGTGAGTTTGCAGGGAGTTTCGCCAAGCACATGGTGAGGCAGTAATTAACCCAAACTTTGACCCTCAGCGCGCCATGCTGGAGCAAAAGATAGACCTCAGCAAGATCGGGGCGGAGTACAGCACGCGGTCGGAATACGAGGGCACCGGGAGCAGTGCTGCCGGTGGCAAGCAGCAGGGCAGCAAAAGTTGACCCGTAACACCGGTCGGAGATACTAGTGGTGCTGAGGAGCGCCGGCACAAGCGAGGGGGAACGGCCTAGGATGGACAGACCACTTGCCCGTACCAGATGCTGCTTTTGTTACGTTCTATGATTCCTAATCAATAACCCTAGACCTTATATAAATTTCGTAGTGAATGTGCGGTAGTTATCCATTAAGTTCAAGCTCATAAAGTGTTAGATTGTGCATAAATGCAATAAAATTTGTTGTATATATTTATATATTGGTATTCTATATCTACCAACTACTCCTTATTACACTCTAGCAGGGTAATTATAATTTTAGTCAGAAGCTTTAAAGGCAATGAAGGAGTCATTTTCGACCCTATAAATCATATATATTCTTGATCAGCATTAACAGGCGAGTCTTTCTAGTCATGTTTAAAAGAAAAAAAAAAAATTTAATTTATTTTTGAAAATCCAAAATTTTATAAGGGGTTACATCGTTAAAATGTTCAAAATTTGCAAAAATATTTTTATTTTTAAATTGTTAAAAGCAGTATGTAGATTGGTTGACCTACATAAAACTAACATAGAAAAGCTTTCCGAATTGAAATTAATTCATTTTTGACTTAGTTATGGCTTTTTATACTTTGGTTTGTCCAAAAAATTATCATATAAAAATATAGATTTAGAGTTCAAAACTTCAGCATTTAAGTTAGCTTCCTTTATGTTAAAAATGAATTAGGCTATACCAAGTATATTATAAGTATGCCTATGGTTTATTGCCGCATCTTTGTTGTCTCCTTATCGGCCACAGGTGAATCCCAGCTTAAGACAAACAGAGATCAAGTACTTCCCACTAGGGAAAGCACTTGTGCTGATAATAGAGGAAATCTCACCTATAAAGAGGAGCACATTCAGCTTGATTGGCACAAACCAAAGTAAAGCCTCCAACAAAACAATCAAGATGCAACTGCTGCCCTCCATCCTTGTGCTCTTAGCACTGGTCATCTGCGCCGCCTGCACAAACCACGAGGAGTGGGGAGGACACCGACCCGGTGATTACGAACCCAGGCCGTATTCAAGGCAATTTTAGTTGCCAGGATCTGCAGCGGTCACTTTAAAGGACTTTTTCAACCAAAATAAACCAATTAACTTAGTAATTAACGTTGTATTTGATGATAAAATCAAACTGGGAGGGAAACCAATGCCTCTGTGGGTCAACAATTGGCATTTGCTTCTCACGTTATTCCTCGAAACATGTATAAATGTTTTCTGGCCTAAAAACTAAGCTCACTGCCACAGTTGAAACCAAAAACGAAACTGATTAAAACTGTTTTTAGTGGAGAAACTGCGGCAGACGACAGTAGAAACTTAAAAATCTAAACAACTTTATGCTTTACGATTAGGAAGTGGATCCTTGGGGCCACATTCACTTGGCGCCGGTGGTGAACTTGGACAGCTTTTCCAGCAGACCAATGTAGGAAGTGTGTTCGTGGGCGGTGGCCAGATCCGACAGCTTCTCGGCAAACTCCTGGCTGACGCCCTTCTCCTCCAGCAGATTAATCAGCAAGTCGTACAGGTAGCCATCGAGCACGTCGCCAGCAACGGCATAGACCTTGTCATTCCACTCGCCCTCAAAGATGGCCATTTCGTCAATGGAGAAGACGTCGTCTGGGTGGTAGAAATAATGTAAATAAGTAATTCTGGGATAGTAAGAGACTCCCTGTGACTACTTACTGTATTCTCCCTCTTGAGCCTCGCCCTGCAGGAAGGAGCAGGTGAAGGAGAGCGTGGTACCGCCCTTGATAATGTCCACCTCGAACTGGGGCTTGCTCCTCATCTCGCCCAAGTCTGGCTTGTCGGCATTAGGATTGATCTCCGGCTCCTCCTCGCTATCGACCGAATGGTTCACATTAAGGCTGATCACCACCTTCTCCTTGTCCGTCTGCTTGGTCAGTTCCACATCGGCGCCGTTCAGCTTCACGCTGAATCCATCCAGAGTGCTGGGCACAGTCTTGCCCTTCTGCACCTTGCGCTCGGCCACGATCTCCTCGGTTAGGAACTCCACCAGCTCGCGCTCGCCTGAGGATGCAGAAAAGGATACAATTTCAGTGGTTTGTTTTCCATTTCATCACCCATATTTGAGGTTATGTAATGTGCGGCATGTCACACACCCGGAGGAACACTTTTACTGAGAGAAAGACTCACATTTGGTGTGCACATTGCAGCCGCAGGTGCAGTTAATGCTGGGCTTATGCACATTCAGGACGGTTACATGATCGGAGGAGCATCCGCCCGCCACCGGCTTCTTGGACATGTGCCACAGACTGCGGGTGAAGTCCCGCTTGCCCAGGGCACCGGCACTGGAGCTGGCCAGGCTGGCGAAGCGCAAAGTTGCTGTCCTCAGACTGTTCATCTTGGTTATATAATCGCGGTGATGGTTTTCTTAATTTAATAGAAAAATGTGCAATACGCCGACTAGTGATGACCAGTGTGACTGTAGTATTTTATGGGGTAAATCCAAATTCCAATTGGGGCAGAAGATCTGGCTGAAATTATCGATTATTTAGGGCGATAAAAGGCGGAAAAATAAATTTATTTGAATTCTGGTATCCCAAATATTGTAGCTTTTTACAATGGTTTCATTTAAACATAACAAAAATTGAGTTATGTATTAATTCAAGATCAAAAATATTTGTCAACAGAATAATTTGAATTTTTCGTTTACTTTTATTTTTGTTTTGTTATGAATTTAATCAAGACCCAGAAAATATTTTTTTGCCACAAAATCTATGCCAAACACAATGAATTATGAAAAATGACGATTTTATTAGATTTTCGAATTGCTTATCGGATGTATACAACAATATACACAGTACAAGACATACACAATAATAAAAAACTACACTCCACTTGGGGTTTTATGGTTATCCGCGGTTCCTGATCCTCCGAGAACGGAAGACCCTTTCCTACACAATATTATCATGCATGCAACTCAGACTCTCTCTGTTCATATATATATCATTGTTTTTCAACCAAAAGGCATATCATTTCTTCATTATAAAATTTCAATAAAATCTATCACAATATGAGAATTTTTTCTTTATGTTAAATTTTCTTCTTTTTTTGTAAGATTTTTAAAAATATTTTTTGTGTAGCTTTTCCTTTACTTAAGATTAGATTATTAGAAAAATATATATATTAATTACGTTGAAAATTGCATTTTACACGTTTTAAATTTAAAAAATTGCCATTGTACATTGTATTTATGCAACTTCTTCATCTTCAGCGGGACGGACAACAGCTTAAAAAATAATAAAATGCCAAGCTCTAGCTTTCTTTTTCCGTACGCAAAGCTTACACGTTTAGATTTAAGGCCTAAGATTCGACACACGATTTTCTACTATTTCATAAGGCTTGATGTTGTTTTTTTTTGTTTTGTGGATTTTTGTATATAAATCTTATTTCTGTTTATTTCCGTATTGTGCGTTGTTGGGCTGCGGTGTCAGTTCATGTCGAAACAGCCTCATAGAAGTTTTGTTCGTTCCTTAGCCTAGTTCGTACTATTAATTACATTCTACATTCAATTCCTTATTGAGCTTACTGTGTTAGATACAATTTTACGCCTTTTAAGACCGTTCGCATTCTGTTATTTCGCGTGTAGAAAAAAGTAGTCATTCAGTCTAACAAAATACTTGTTCAATTATTCGATTGAATTTCGAGAGCTGTTCGGATTTTGGGTTCGGTTTGTATGATATGTGTGTAAATTTGTACAGCTCTAATATTTGCACTTACTGAATACACATTTATGGATATATAAGGGGACATTTTCGATTCCAATTCGGAACGCGGAATGCTTTCATGCCCGCGTGCACTGTGTTGTCAATTAAACTAAATTTATACGAAACTTATACGAGTTTTACATCAAACTAAAATTACAATACAAACTAAACGTAAAAAAAAGATGCAACAGGCGTTCTTCTCCTCCACAGCAGCTGCGTTTCAAACGCATCTGCAAAACACACTGCTGTTGCTACTTCATTCGCGGCGGATCGGGTGGGGGGGTTGTACTATAACTAACAGCAACATAAACAACGAAAATATATGTTTTTAGAGTATATAGAAATTCGACTAATTTTGCAGGGTGTGGCGCTGCCCCTGCCCACTAGATGTACGTGCGCTTCACTTTCGTCAGCGTGGACGTCTTGCAGGGCAGCTCCTTTTCCAAATGTTCCGTTGAGTTTTTGCACTCGTGACTGCGATCCTTTTCCAGATCCAAATTGGGTGTTTTCTGTGTTGTGGTATAGGGATTGGACCCCATCAGCAGATTGATATCCTTGCCTGTATTTTGGTGCTTAAATTGCCTGTGGAGAAAATTTAATTAGTTCAATCTTATAAAAGTTTTTGCTTAGCGGGTTAACTCACATTGGCTTGCCGAAATGATTGCGATGACTTTCGTCCATTTGGGCCTCCATCAGACAGTTTCTGGCCTTGACACACATTACTCCCACAGTGCCGCCCACCAGGAAGGTGATGAAAACGACGACTGTGAGCACCATGAAGCTGGGACTGGAGGCTTGTCGGATTTCATCCACGCTGGCCGTTGATTTCTGGGGATCTAATGGAGGTAACAGAAGTTAGAAAGGAAGTTTGAAAAGAATCTAGTTGCTACTAACCATTGAGATTGGGCATTATATCATCAGGGTCCATGGACGTAAGCGTGATCTTGTTTAGGCCAAAGTCATCGCCACCCGTTGGCTGCTGCTCCAAGCTGGGCTGGCTGCCCGACGACGAAGCTCCCACATTGGAGTACAACAGCTTCTGCTCCTCGGTGGGCGTTGGGGCCATGGTAACAAAGCTCACGGTTTCACCGCCTCCCTGTCCATCCCTCGGAATGTGCGGGCACAGCGAGGCCGCCGCCTTCTTCGTGGTGTTCAGACTCTGCAGGTAAGTCTTGGTTCCAAACTTGTGCTGACTGGTGGCCAGATTCTTGCACTCGTGTGTCTGCAGATCCCAGGCGCAGATCGGATCCTGCAGGCTCAGGCAGCCCAGACAGTCCACAATCAATGTGCAGTGATGGAGGGGCACACTGACCAGGCTGCCATCACTGACCACCACCAGGGAGTTCTTCTTGGAGGAGATCACCAATTCCCTGACCGGTGTACCCAGCGGCAGCACTTGCATTTCCGAGATAACCACAGTTTTGAGACGATCCACTGTAGAGTTCTGGTGTGTGGTCACAATGTTGATAAACTTGGTCACCTTTCCATCGTCAGTGCCGCTGTAGATCACATCGTAGTAGGTGCCACTCAGCGACTTGATTTGCGGATCCACTGCAATAGCAGTGAGGCGATGATGCAGATTGACCTTGGTCATCAGCGGACGTCCGTGGGCTGCGGCCACAGAGTCCTCCATCAGCGGATGGTTCTTGATAAAGTTCACCGCAATGCTGCTCTGCGTGCGGGAGTCCTCTACACACTGTCCAGGTCGTGGCTTGGGCACTTGCTCTCTCTCCACCGGCAGCCAATGAGACTGTGAATCCTTCTGGGACTTGAAGTCACCATCGAAGGCAGCCAGGATGTCATCTAGATTGAAGGCGCACACGGCCGAGCCGGGAATGGCATTCACAGAGGTGGTAAAGACGGCATAGACCAGCGACTTGCTTCCACTCTCAACCACTGGACTAATGGCCTCTGCAAAGGGGAAAGAAAGTGGTTTAATACTATAATTTTCTTCTTTTCTTTCCCATTAAAACTTACGGATTTCATCAAAGTAAAAGGGAAACTCCCCAGGCACCGAGCAGTTGAGGCGTGCCTTCAGGAAGGAAGTCCAACTCTTGCCATGGTTGTAGGGTCCACCCCGGTCGTTCTTGCAGACTCGGGCCACCCGGGAGTAGACGGCCTTGCCAAAGTTCATAAACTCCATGGACAGTTCGCGGAAGAAGAACAACACATATCCGTTCTTCTCGATGGCACCGACAAAGTCCGGCTGGTTGAGCTGCTTGAGATCATACTGTTCGGTGCGAAGGTTCTCCCTGTAGATGAGGGGATCTCCGCCAGAGAAGTCCGCCACGGTGGCACTATACAACTGGCCATCGGCAAAGGCGTAGGTGCTGTTGTGGGCGGGACTGTAGGGGCACAGGCCCTGGGCCTCCACATCGCGGCTAACTTCGTAGCGCATTGTGTGGGCGTGGGTGTGGCCGCCATCCTCGGCTGACGTTTCCACCGGCGTGTAATCGCGACAGCGCGGCTTGTACGAATTGGTGCCACAGATGAGCACCTCGCCATTGGCCCTACGTGCAAACACGCGGAGGTAGTTGTGGCAGTCCCGATCCTTCTTACCCTTCAGCGTGCACAGCTGCTGGTCAGCGTCCGAGCTGCTCCACTCCAAGCGCCCGATCTCCCGCAGGCCGTGCAGGCTCACATTGTAGATGACGTCCCTGCAAAGCAAGATATGGCGAACAATTGAATTAGCACAAGCCGGGAATTAATTCGCTGATGGCGTGTGCCTGCCCAGAATGCCAAGATGGAAGCCAGCCAAGTGCGGCTGACCAGAAATAGAGCCAAAACGACCAAAAAGCATTTTGTATGATGAGGGGGAGGAGAGTGCGCGCTGCTTCGTGCCAGGAACACAGAAAATTATAAACGGTGGTGGTCATAATAATAGTAACATTGTAATAGCTTTTTGAGGTTTTTATAATTTTTGTCAGAAGATGCTAACGCAGCTAGAAATCATATATATTCTTGTTCAGCATCAAAATTTGTTAAACAAAAAGACCTCACACCTAAAATTTACTCATCAAAGTGAAACACAAAATTAAAATAAAGTTAGAAATACGTTTAGTTCATTTTTGGATAAAAAATATCAATAGTTAAAACCTCCTGACACACCCCTCTTTAACTTTTTCTTGGGACCCCTTATAATAAATAAATTATTAAAAAACGTACTTTTAAATAAAGACATAAAGCACCCCCAAAACTTTATATTCCCCTTTACTATCACCCATAATCTCAAGTGACTCATAATACAAATTATTAAAAAAAGAGGTGAGGTCTCAAAAATCGCATATAAAAAGTAAACATAACGCTTAATAAACATGTTTTACGATTTATAAACACAAAATGTTTTCCATATGCGCATTCCAAGCCTTGGCTTTTATATTTATTATGTTTTTATTTGCTGTCAGCGGCGTCGTTTCAGCGCTTTTCAAGAGCAGCGCACAAGGTGTGTGTGCTATTATTTTGGCCGCAGCTGTCCGCATACAATCATACATCTCAAGGTTGCTTTTTGTGCAAATAATTAGAACTTGTATACAATTGTATAATTCTGTGCTTTAAGTGGCTAATTACTGGGGCTGCTAATTTGTTGCCATGTATGTTTGAATGTTGTTTATGGCACCACCAAGTCTGGTGCTGGGAAAATATGATAGATCGAAAGCTGGTATGAATTAGTCGGTCCATTTCAGATCTGCGATAACCGGGCATTAGTCAAAAGGGGCGTTTGCACTGGGTAAGAGTGTGTGAATAATTCTCAAAGCAAAATGTTTATTCATAAGCTCTTATCGACACACAATGATCCATTCAAGGAGGCTCATTGGAAATCCATAAATATCCGCCAGACTGTGGGGCAGCGTGATAAAATGCGCTGTTGCATATGGCGAATATAATTATATATAGGAATAAATCCGAGAAACAGCTAAGTTAATCTCTGAGGTCTGGTCAATGCCAAATCACGGCAGCTTCCAGGAAAATAGATGAGAAATTCTGGATTTGCACTTGCTTCTGGCAACAAAAAGCAGCAGGAGGAGGAGAAGAAACGTAACGTAATGCCAATGGCGCGTTAATTATTCCGCGAATCGAACATGTTTTTATAAATATTTAAGCGGGATCGTGCCAAGTTTATTTGTGCACCGGCACAGGTAGCAGAAACGCTTTTTATTGGCCTGGGAATCGTAAAAAGTAACAAATAAATACACTCACTTGGCACCAACTAGCACACTTTCATCGTTGTGGTCCAAAATCTTAAAATAGTCCGTTGTGTTGCCAGTGAAATGGGCCAAGACTTTGTCGGGTTCTGCAAGACAAAGAGAGAGGTTGAAATGTTAGTTATACAATCTCCGACTCCCCGGGATTCCACATAATTCAGTCCTAAGTTCTGTTTAACTCGCTCCAGAGAGGAAACGAAAATTTGCTGCTGGCTTGGCGAAAATTCCGCTTGATAAGCAGAGCTTGGAAAAGCAGGGCTTGCCATTGATAAACCAGCAACAAAACAGAGCACAGAAAACGGAGTGACACAAATAAATAAATAATTGTTAGATGAGGGGACCTGGGCTTGGGCTTGGGTACTTACTCGTTTGCAAATCAGGTCGCACATCGGGCATCCAAGTGTGCACGATGATTGGCAGCAAGG
Organism: Drosophila ogumai; assembly: GCA_018904815.1. NCBI lineage: Eukaryota > Metazoa > Arthropoda > Insecta > Diptera > Drosophilidae > Drosophila > Drosophila ogumai. Next base: position 6,171 of record JAEIIJ010018449.1, on the reverse strand, counting down.
TGCAGATTATAAGCAGCAGGTTTATAGACGATATCAATCCGAACTGCCAGCGGCTTATTAGGCTCCCCGTTGAGCTCATTTTGTCTGTGTGTTTTTTTTTTGCAGATGGAAAACAATTACTCCTCCAAGTTCTGATGATTCAGCAGCTCTCTGTGATCTTGCTGCTACTGCTGCTTTGCTTTTGGTTTTGGTGGTGCCACTGCGGCTGGGCTGCTGGCTGACTGGCACTCCAAACTGGCCTGGCCTGGCCTGGCTGGTTGGCTGGCCTCTCCGACTGGTTTTAATCACTGACGCCTTGCATTGCCATGTCTGATGTCTGCCATTGTCGCCGCCGATAGTTGTGCTGATTACTGGTGTTATTGTCGCTGCTGCTGCTGCTGTGCTTCAGCATCTGAGTGTCAGCGACAACGACACAATAATAATTTACAGCCACTAGAAGCAACTTGTTGGTTTTATTTTAATGCAATTAGCTGGCGCGGCACTGGCGAAAAGGAAAACGTAAAACCTGCAATCGAAGACGGTTGTGGAAAGGTGTGTTAGAAATTATTTGAATTCTCCAGTGAACCAGAACGGTGTGCTCAAAAGTCCATAATTTTTCAATACAGCAATCAAAGTCGACAAAATGTAAGTTTAGCAAAAGGCATTTATCACACGTAGCACCCGGCAATCAAGTATTTTTTTGACACTCTATAAAGGTGGCTAGACCCTGAATATGTATTAATTTGAGGCCATAATTTGCGCACAGCAATCATGTTTTATTTTATTATTATTCGCAGCATCATAAATTTGTTTATTTTACTTGCGGGTTTCCCCTTTGTGTCCGTGCATCTGCTTTTATTACCGAATTAGATAATTAATTTCCACTTATATAACCGTGTTCGTGGCGGCTACTTGTGAATTCTGCACACTTTCTTTGCGTCTTTCCGTTTGGTTTCTTTCCGGCTTAGCCGTGTTTATGTTTTGTATTTTTGTTGAATTTGGGCAGCGGACCGCGAACCGAACGTGGGCTAGACTCGATGAGCACTAAACACTAAACTACACAGCCGAAATGAGCTCGAAATGCGAATAGCAAACAGAGCAAAGCAACCGCCCACGATTTGAGAGCCACTGCTTGTCACAAACCCTCGCCGACCGACGCCGAGTGTTTTGAGAAGCGCTGAACAATAGCTCTGGGCCATTATCCCTTGTTCAGAGCTCTCTCTCCCTCTCTTACTCGCTGCTCTTACAGGAAAACCTCCCTAGGTAGAAACACATCTGGAAACAGGAGCACTTAAATCGAGGGGAAAGGTCTTTATCATCGAATCTTCACGCACACTTAACTGCCGCGAACTTTGAACTTTTGAAGCGGATAAACCAGAATTTTGGGGTTCTAAGTTTTTTAAAGATAAAGAAAAGAGTTAAAAATGTTTATTTTGGTGTCTAAAAAAAAATCATAGATCTCAAAAAAATTCAGAAAAAGGAACATTAAGTGTAATTTAACCATTTTATTTGCACAAACATTCAAGCTTTTTATTTCCACAGGTGTCTTGATGTATTGCTTTTAAGCTATTTTTTGGCTATAGAGCAAACATTTGCATTTAATGGTTTCTTGGTGGGATAAACATGTTTTTCCTGGAAAATATATGGTTAATTTTATATTAGCCATTTCAGAAAACAACTAAACCTATAAAATCTAACCTTAGAACTGAGATACCTTGAACATTGGTATTAATTTACTTGACTGTAAACTTGTGATGTTTAATAATACAATTCAGAAACTAAAATCTATTTACAAAGGAAGTGATTGGTTCACTAAATAAAATCACAATACTTTTTAAAAAGACGGAAAATTTGTGAATTTTTTAAATCTATATTTTTTTAAATTTGTAATTTGGAATTTCGTTATACTAACTTCTGCTAGGGTATCAACAACAATTCCTAAGATAAAACCCATTGTCATGCTAACCTATCTTTACGACACCTCTATTTTTATTTAACTTTCACAAAGAGGTGATAATGATAAGGAAGGCTAGAAAGAGCCATAAAACATACACCTTAAGAGTTCTCTTGTAGCTTGCATCTTAAAAGATCCAGATGTTGGTTTTACTGATAGAGAAGAGGTCGAAACCGAAGCCTGACTGTATCCAATCCGCCTTCGCGTCCTGGCTCTAGCATGTCGTGTTGTTTCGAGCATGACTCATGGGCCCGGCCAGCCAGCCTGGTTTTCCTGTCTTTGTTGGGAATCACGTGCGGTATTTTCCGCCAATTTCCCTCTCTGAAATCATTTATCTTTCCGCTACTCCGATTTTCAGGACGTGCCGCGTCCCTCTCCCTCTGACTTTTTATTTCCCCGCGGCGCGAACACCGGACATAGGAGCATACACATAGGTGTGTGTTTTCCTCATTCACACACACACGTAATTTCCATGCGGGTTTTCAGGTTTTTGTTTTTTTTTTCTCAAGACTTTGTAGAGTTTCTCACGCACCCAAAAAGTCGGTGGGTTACACATGGACAACTTTTACCTAGTGATCGGATGGGATCTCCGATAAATTGCTTTATTGGCCAATTGAAGGTCGGTGGCAACGGCAACGCAACTACTTGTTGTTTCGCTCAATGAAGTCGGCCAGGCCGGGGGATTCGTGGTGGTGGGTATCGTCTTACTCGAACTCGTACGTTTTCCTAAGCGAAGGTTTTTTCACGGCTCAGCCGCCGCCGTCACCGCCAGAGTCTCGAGTCACAGGTCAAGTGACCTGCGGCCCATCTCTTGGCTGGTCGCATTAATGCCCTCAAATTATAGGGGTTGGATGGATGGATGGCTAGCCTCAAGAACACGTATGAGAAATGCCATAAAAGTGCATTAATAAATAATATAAATTACATTTGAATACCCTCTTGGAGCGGCACAATTTATCATTCGTTTTTGCGGCTTACTAAAGCGGAGAAATCGGCGAATGGTACTGCCCGCTGAATTGGGTACAAGAGTAACTGCTTTGAGGTGTTAAAAGACCAGAAAACCCTCACCAAAAATAGTCAGTCATTCAAAATATGGGAAAAACGTAATTAGCACCTATTTTTTTATGTTTCAGGCGCCCTAGTTCTATGACCGAATTGGCTTAGTTTGAAAGTAATTAAAGGTGAAGTGCTGGGTAAGTTGAAAGTCAGAGTACAATAAATGTACAACAAATACTCTTTACTTAAAAGTCTAATTGTTTTAAGCGAGAAACAAAGCTTAAAATCTAAATTCTGATTCTCAAAGTTAACTTGTAGCAATATTATATCCCAGACTCTGTTGCAATGTCTAGAAATGAAAACAAGGGCATTAGCATTTCGTGGTGGCGAAAATACAGGCGGCTTTTTCGTAAGTTTTCATTTTTTAGTTGTTGTGTGGTGGTGTTCTCATATTTCACAAGCCACACACACTCTCGGGTTCAATGCCAGGAAGTCCGTTCCGCTTCTGGCAGTCCCATAAAAATACAGATACAATTATTACTACTGGCCGTCTGGCGTCGTTGCGTTAATGAGCTCAAATTTGAGATCAAGTTACCGAGTGTGTGTGCCACTATTTTTGTTTTGGGAGTATCTAACCGCTATAGGTTACACCACCCATCCGTCCACCTCTCCCAACTGATAACCGGGACAGTCTGGAGAGCATAGAGACATAACAGCCTCACATCGCGATAAGGGTGAAAAGTATGTCACGTTTGACACTTCTACTCAATCTTTTGTGTGTTTTTGGCCTGCGTGTGGGAAGCCCCCCAAGAACGTGTTAAATCGAGATACCTTTTCTTTTCGGTTAGGTGAAAGAGAAAAAGAAAAAACTGGTAGTCTCTCTTACAGCATACGTGATCAAACCGAAATTGATTTCCAGCGTGTAGTTATTAGATATACACCGCTTGCAATCATACGCCCACAGCAGGACGCCATACGTAGTACAGTGGTACCTTAGTTGTTGCTACTAAGTATTAAATGCAACTAGTTATTTAAGATCCTTAATAATCTCTGCTCTTGTTATGTATTCGTGCATACTGCCCATTTACTTTAAGAGTCTGAGTGCAGAGCCCACGTTTATTATTTTAATGAAGTCTCATATTCTGTAAAGCTTTCATTATGGCAGCTCTCTTTACTTGTGAAGAAAATTAGCGAAATTTTCCCAGACAGGCAGACGGTAGCATGTGAATTTACAACTTTAAACTTGTTTTCAGTGAAATTGCGTGCTCGAAAGGGGAGAAACATTGAACTTTACAATGTTTTATGACTTTTTAATGGCTTGAAATGTCATACAAAAATTAATATTATATATTGACATTTTATATTGAACTTTTACTACTTTAAAATCGTTTTCAGGAAATGAGCGAGAAACATTGATCTTTACAATGCTTTTTTTAAGTTTAAAATGGTTAAAGTTCATGTTTAAAGACTATAGTAAATAATAATTAAATATTTAACTGTCAAGGTACTTCTCAGAACGGTTACTCCAAGCCAAGTGCCACTGTATAACCCGTTTTGGGGTCCGTGGGCGTTTTCATTAAGTCGAAACGAGTGGTAACAGGTGGATTCAAGTGGCGTGGAGTGGATACGCCAGTGCTCAAGTTGATGTTGCCTTTTGGAGCCCCACTGGCTGCCACTGATTGAATGGAGGGAGCTGGGACTTGGACTCCGTACTGATGTAATGGCAATATGCATATTTTTTTGTTTATGAATTTATAATCAATTCTGGCTGGGTTCTGGCTTTGTTTTCCTTTCGCTTATCGCCAACGGCTACAACTGAAGCAGAAGCGGTTCATTGCACTGTTCTTATTATTTTCCACACTTATCAAAAAACAATACGAGTTGTGGCACAAAATAATCACCGGACTTCCGATGTCTCTGGTGATTCATGTAGAGCAACCAGTTTGCTATAGTTTTTAGATGGAAGCGTAGCAAATAGATGATTCAACTGTTTGGTGTTGTCTCTTCTGGACTGTGAAAACTGTAGGTGTTAATATGGCGCGACAAGTTTTTTGGTTTTTCATTCACAAAACACTCTAAACACCACAAGGCACAAAAATGTGGGAGTAACTTCATTTCGGTGGCTCCACACACTACTTAGTGTTAATCGATGCACAGACACAAATTCGGACAGCTTGCACTGCCGTGCTGGGGTTAAGTGGGACGCGTTCCACTTTTTCCACACTTGAGCTGGGGGAAAAACGCACTTGGAAGCTGCTCGTTGGGGGAAGACTGGAAAATCGGGAACGCGCGCCGTTCTAGCTGGAATATTTAAATGCAACTCCATTTTGGCTTTACCGTTACAGCTCAGTGGTAAATTGATTAGGCTGCTAATTTATTGGATTCTGTTTTCTTTTGGGCATCGAACCCGTTTTTTACTGTTGCTCCAAAGTCTACACCAACCACCGCCTCGGCTCGCTTGAAAAACAAGTCCGATATTCACCTGTAGCTAGCTACGCGTCACTTCTAAGCTGGCCAACAGCACTCTTTGCCTTATGCTTCTTATTATCCGTCGTCTCTTTCGACTCGCTTGCTTGGCCACCGCCGAGTTGGCTTTACCACTATACCACTTTGGCTGCTGTTTACAGCATTCACACACACACTCGCGCTCACGTCGACGATTTATTTTCTTGTATTACTTGTTTCTTATGTTGGCTTGGTTTGTTTATATAGATATGTACGCCAGTGTTGTTGTTGTCGCTGCATGCGCATAAATTAAGGAGCGAGCGAGAGGGGACTAACATGTACACAATGAAAACCTGTTTGTTGCTTTTTTATATGCTGCCTGCGTCTCTCTATGGGTGTGTTGTTGTTGCCTGGGCGCGAGAGACGCTGTGCGGGGGATCACTTATAATCACAGTTTAATCAATTTATCCGCAGGATAATCACAGTTTCTCAACATTTCACGCTATTAGCTAGTCCTAGACCAACTCCTTGACTCACCAAAACTCATTAAAACATTTAAATAAACGATCAAACTAAGAGCGAAAACACGGAAAAACACGAAAAATGGCCGCCGATGTGTATACTAGGGTTGTTGAAAATATATTAAATTTTCCTGAAAATGATGAAAATTTTTTGCCCGAATATTTTTTGATATTTTTTCCTTGGTCACTCTGAACGTCAAAAAAAATGTCAAAACTAAGTTTTACAGGCTTGGGGTCGAATTCTCGTTTTTGGGGTCGAATTCTCGTGTAGAATGT